>JABEVN020000743.1:0-28488 GCA_013146195.2 Codonopsis lanceolata | reverse complement strand
GGTTTGAATTAGGTTTAGGGATAAGGGTTAGGGTTTAAGTAAGACAATTGTTTTTGGTTTAAGGTTTGGTTGGAAGCTTAGGGATTGGGGATAGGGCTAGAGTTAGGGGTTTAAGGCTTTGGGATTAAGGTTCAGGGTTTGGAGTATAAGGTTTAAGGTTACGGAATAAGAGTTAGGGTTTAGGGTTTAGGGTTTAAGATTTATGGTTTTAGAGATTGGGTTTAAGGGTTTAGGGTTTAGGGTGTAGGTGATGACTTCGTTTTAATCCCAAGAAATGTTGTTTAAGCTTAGCATGCTTGGGGGTTTAAGGATTTTGGAGGTTTTCATTCATTTTTATTTATTTTTCCTTTTAGGGGCTGGTTTGGTTAGGGCATATAAAGGGTTAAGGTTTAAGATTTAAGGTTTCAGTTTACATTAAGCCTAAACTCTAACCTTCAAACATTAAACCACAACCACTAATCCTAAGCCAAACGTTAAACAAACCTTAATCCCTAAAACCACAAATCCTAAAACCATAAACCTTAAACCCTAAACCCTAAGCCAAACCTAAACAAACAAACCTTAAAACCTTAAACCCTTCTTGTAAACCACAAACCTAAAGCCACTAAACCTACTCCCCAACTCGAAGCTTAAACCCTAAAACCTTAAACCCTAACTCTTATCCCTAAACCTAATTCGAAACTTTAAACCCTAACCTTGAGTCTCTAACCTTAAACCTTAACCCTAAAACCTTAAACATTATGCACAATCCCTAATCACTAAACCTTAAACCCTAACTCTAATGCTAACCTAATCTAAGCCTAACCTTAAACCTTAACTTAGAAAATGGTCTTATCCTCCTAATCCCTAAGCGACCTTAATCTATGAGCGAGAAACAAAAAAAATATTTTTGAAGGGAAAAAACATGAAATGAACATGATAATCACCATAAGGATGAAGCATCAACTATTTTGAATCCACAAAAAAATATTAAAAAAATAAAAATATATAAAAAAATGTTTTGTTCATAAAACTTGTACCAGTTTTATGAAAAAAATATTTTTTTTATTTTTTTATATATTTTTTAAATTTTTGTTTGGATTCAAAATAGTTGATGCTTCATCTGTATGCGTCTTCATTTCATGTTTCTTCCATTCATAAATAATTTTTTGTTTCTGGATTCATAATTAAGGTTACCTTAGCGATTAGGGTTAGCATTAGAGTTAAGGTTTATGGTTTAGCGATTAGGGTTAGTGTATAATGTTTAAGGTTTTAGGGTTAAGGTTTAAGGTTAGAAACTCGAGGTTAGGGTTTAAGGTTTCGAATTAGGTTTAGGGATAATGGTTAGGGTTTAAGTGAGACAATTGTTTTTGGTTTAAGGTTTTTGGTTAGGCTTAGGGATTGGGGATAGGGCTAGAGTTAGGGTTTAAGGCTTTGGGATTAAGGTTCAGGTTTAAGGTATAAGGTTTAAGGTTACGGAATAAGAGTTAGGGTTTAGGGTTTAGGGTTTAAGATTTATGGTTTTAGAGATTAGGTTTAAGGGTTTAGGGTTTAGGGTGTAACCGGTGATGACTTCGTTTTAATCCCAAGAAATGTTGTTTAAGCACTGTTACGGGGTTTGGAAGTTTTGGAGGTTTTTCATTCATTTTTATTTATTTTTTCCTTTTAGGGGCTGGTTTGGTTAGGGCATATAAAGGGTTAAGGTTTAAGATTTAAGGTTTCCGTTACCTTAAGCCTAAACTCTAACCTTAAACATTAAACCCTAACCCTAATCCCTAAGCCAAACGTTAAACAAAAAAACCTAAAACCTAAATCCTAAAACCATAAACCTTAAACAACCCTAAACCAAAGCCAAACCTTAAACCCTTAAACCTTAAACCTTAAAACCTTAAACCCTACTGTAAACCAAACCCAAACCTAAACCTACTCCCCAACTCGAGAAACTTAAACCTAAAACCTTAAACCTAACTCTTATCCCTAAACCTAATTCGAAACTTTAAACCCTAACCTTGAGTCTCTAACCTTAAACCTTAACCTAAAACCTTAAACATTATGCACTATCCTAATCACTAAACCTTAAACCCTAACTCTAATGCTAACCCTAATCCCTAAGCCTAACCTTAAACCTTAACTTAGAAAATGGTCTTATCCTCCCTAATCCCTAAGCCTGACCTTAATCCCTATGAACGAGAAACAAAAAAAATATTTTTGAAGGGAAAAAACATGAAATGAACATGATAATCACCATAAGGATGAAGCATCAACTATTTTGAATCCACAAAAAAATATTAAAAAATTAAAAATATATAAAAAAATGTTTTGTTCATAAAACTGTACCGGTTTATGAAAAAAATATTTTTTTTTTTATATTTTAAATTTTTGTTTGGATTCAAAATAGTTGATTCTTCTATGGAAGATTATAGTCTTCATTCATGTTTCTTCCATTCATAAATAATTTTTTGTTTCTCGTTCATAAGATAAGGTTAAACTTAGCGATTAGGGTTAAGCATTAGAGTTAAGGTTTATGGTTTAGCGATTAGGGTTAGTGTATAATGTTTAAGGTTTTAGGGTTAAGGTTTAAGGTTAGAAACTTCGAGGTTAGGGTTTAAGGTTTGAATTAGGTTTAGGGATAATGGTTAGGGTTTAAGTGAGACAATTGTTTTTGGTTTAAGGTTTTTGGTTAGGCTTAGGGATTGGGGATAGGGCTAGAGTTAGGGTTTAAGGCTTTGGGATTAAGGTTCAAGTTTAAGGTATAAGGTTTAAGGTTAGGGAATAAGAGTTAGGGTTAGGGTTTAGGGTTTAGGGTTTAAGATTTATGGTTTTAGAGATTAGGTTTAAGGGTTTAGGGTTTAGGGTGTAACCGGTGATGACTTCGTTTTAATCCCAAGAAATGTTGTTTAAGCAGTGTTACGGGGTTTGGAAGTTTTGGAGGTTTTTCATTCATTTTATTTATTTTTTCCTTTTAGGGTTTGGTTTGGTTAGGGCATATAAAGGGTTAAGGTTTAAGATTTAAGGTTTCAGTTACCTTAAGCCTAAACTCTAACCTTAAACATTAAAATCCCTAAACCTTAAACCTTAAACCTAACCTAATCCCTAAGCCAAACGTTAAACCTTAAAACCTTAAACCCTAAAACCCTAAACCACTAAACCAAATCCTAAAAACCATAAACCTTAAACCCTAAACCTAAACCTAAGCCAAACCTTAAACCTTAAACCTTAAAACCTAAAAACCTAAACCCTAAACCTAATCCCTAAGCCGAAGCTTAAACCCTAAAACCTTAAACCAAAAACAATTGTATCACCTAAACCCTAACCCTTATCCCTAAACCTAATTCGAAACCTTAAACCCTAACCTTGAGTCTCTAACCTTAAACCTTAACCCTAAAACCTTAAACATTATGCACTATCCCTAATCACTAAACCTTAAACCCTAACTCTAATGCTAACCCTAATCCCTAAGCCTAACCTTAAACCTTAACTTAGAAAATGGTCTTATCCTCCCTAATCCCTAAGCCTGACCTTAATCCCTATGAACGAGAAACAAAAAAAATATTTTTGAAGGGAAAAAACATGAAATGAACATGATAATCACCATAAGGATGAAGCATCAACTATTTTGAATCCACAAAAAAATATTAAAAAAATAAAAATATATAAAAAAATGTTTTGTTCATAAAACTTGTACAAGTTTTATGAAAAAATATTTTTTTTATTTTTTTATATATTTTTTAAATTTTTGTTTGGATTCAAAATAGTTGATGCTTCATCTGTATGGAGATTATCGTCTTCATTTCATGTTTCTTCCATTCATAAATAATTTTTTTTGTTTCTCGTTCATAGGGATTAAGGTTAGCCTTAGCGATTAGGGTTAGCATTAGAGTTAAGGTTTATGGTTTAGCGATTAGGGTTAGTGTATAATGTTTAAGGTTTTAGGGTTAAGGTTTAAGGTTAGAAACTCGAGGTTAGGGTTTAAGGTTTCGAATTAGGTTTAGGGATAATGGTTAGGGTTTAAGTGAGACAATTGTTTTTGGTTTAAGGTTTTTGGTTAGGCTTAGGGATTGGGGATAGGGCTAGAGTTAGGGTTTAAGGCTTTGGGATTAAGGTTCAGGTTTAAGGTATAAGGTTTAAGGTTACGGAATAAGAGTTAGGGTTTAGGGTTTAGGGTTTAAGATTTATGGTTTTAGAGATTAGGTTTAAGGGTTTAGGGTTTAGGGTGTAACCGGTGATGACTTCGTTTTAATCCCAAGAAATGTTGTTTAAGCACTGTTACGGGGTTTGGAAGTTTTGGAGGTTTTTCATTCATTTTTATTTATTTTTTCCTTTTAGGGGCTGGTTTGGTTAGGGCATATAAAGGGTTAAGGTTTAAGATTTAAGGTTTCCGTTACCTTAAGCCTAAACTCTAACCTTAAACATTAAACCCTAACCCTAATCCCTAAGCCAAACGTTAAACCTTAAAACCTTAAACCCTAAAACCCTAAACCCTAAACCCTAAATCCTAAAACCATAAACCTTAAACCCTAAACCCTAAGCCAAACCTTAAACCCTTAAACCTTAAACCTTAAAACCTTAAACCCTTTACCGTAAACCCTAAACCCTAAACCCTAAACCTACTCCCCAACTCGAAGCTTAAACCCTAAAACCTTAAACCCTAACTCTTATCCCTAAACCTAATTCGAAACTTTAAACCCTAACCTTGAGTCTCTAACCTTAAACCTTAACCCTAAAACCTTAAACATTATGCACTATCCCTAATCACTAAACCTTAAACCCTAACTCTAATGCTAACCCTAATCCCTAAGCCTAACCTTAAACCTTAACTTAGAAAATGGTCTTATCCTCCCTAATCCCTAAGCCTGACCTTAATCCCTATGAACGAGAAACAAAAAAAAAAAATTTGAAGGGAAAAAACATGAAATGAACATGATAATCACCATAAGGATGAAGCATCAACTATTTTGAATCCACAAAAAAATATTTAAAAAATAAAAATATATAAAAAAATGTTTTGTTCATAAAACTTGTACCAGTTTTATGAAAAAAATATTTTTTTTTTTTTAATATTTTTTAAATTTTTGTTTGGATTCAAAATAGTTGATGCTTCATCTGTATGGAGATTATCGTCTTCATTTCATGTTTCTTCCATTCATAAATAATTTTTTTTGTTTCTCGTTCATAGGGATTAAGGTTAGGCTTAGCGATTAGGGTTAGCATTAGAGTTAAGGTTTTTGGTTTAGCGATTAGGGTTAGTGTATAATGTTTAAGGTTTTAGGGTTAAGGTTTAAGGTTAGAAACTCGAGGTTAGGGTTTAAGGTTTCGAATTAGGTTTAGGGATAATGGTTAAGGTTTAAGTGAGACAATTGTTTTTGGTTTAAGGTTTTTGGTTAGGCTTAGGGATTGGGGATAGGGCTAGAGTTAGGGTTTAAGGCTTTGGGATTAAGGTTCAGGTTTAAGGTATAAGGTTTAAGGTTAGGGAATAAGAGTTAGGGTTATGGTTTAATGTTTAGGGTTTAAAATTTATGGTTTTAGAGATTAGGTTTAAGGGTTTAGGGTTTAGGGTGTAACCGGTGATGACTTCGTTTTAATCCAAAGAAATGTTGATTAAGCATTGTTACGGGCTTTGGAAGTTTTTTGGGTTTTCATTCATTTTTATTTATTTTTTCCTTTTAGGGTTTGGTTTGGTTAGGGCATATAAAGGGTTAGGGTTTAAGATTTAAGGTTTCCGTTACCTTAAGCCTAAACTCTAACCTTAAACATTAAACCCTAATCCATAAACCTTAAACCTTAAACCCTAACCCTAATCCATAAGCCAAACGTTAAACCTTAAAACCTTAAACCCTAAAACCCTAAACCCTAAACCCTAAATCCTAAAACCATAAACCTTAAACCCTAAACCCTAAACCCTAAGCCAAACCTTAAACCCTAAACGTTAAACCTTAAAACCTTAAACCGTTTACCGTAAACCCTAAACCCTAAACCCTAAACCTAATCCCTAAGCCGAAGCTTAAACCCTAAAACCTTAAACCCTATCTCTTAGCCTATCCCCATGCCCTAAGCCTAACTATAAACCTTAAACCAAAAACAATTGTATCACCTAAACCCTAACCCTTATCCCTAAACCTAATTCGAAACCTTAAACCCTAACCTTGAGTCTCTAACCTTAAGCCTTAACCCTAAAACCTTAAACATTATGCACTATCCCTAATCACTAAACCTTAAACCCTAACTCTAATGCTAACCCTAATCCGTAAGTGTTGATTCTTATGTTAAATTTATATCTGATCAGTACATTACATTAGTTTTATACTTGCTGGCTAATCGGTGCGTATCGATTAGCGTGGCAACTGTATAGAACTTTGCCTTGTATAGTTTTTGTAGGACTTTTTCAGAACATCGGAAGACCACTTCTCGCTTCACCTAAGACACGCTCAAAGCTTAAGATCGGTAGACCTCGTGTCCGGTGATCCGCTTCTACGTGTCCTCTCGGATCAAAGCTAGGCTGGATTAATTCAAACTTATTCCCATATGATATTTGAATTAATCCAAGTCTTTTCGACATGTCAAGCCGCCGAAAGCAACTTTCCGAAAAGCAGAATACTTTTCGCCCCGAATGTAAAGAAAAAGCGCATCGGTCCCCTACTTTCGCTTCATCTCTCGATCCGACACCAAATCGCCCACCTTTTGAAGATCTCGTAAATGATTATCTCGCTCTAGTTATCGTGAAGACGAAATTCCTTGATCGACCCCATGCATTTAATGCATTTATGAAAAGAGTGTTGAAGTCTTCGCCTTCTCCAACGGATCTTTTGAAGTGCACTCTGCTTTAAATACGCCATTGAAGATCGGAACAAAGAGACAACTGCATGTAATCAATCGAACACTTAAAGAATTGCTCAATCTACACAACTCCAAGTCTTTCACCAAGCATTCAATAGATCCTCAACAGATCTAGAAGTCCTCGTCAACAACAAGAAGTCGCTCTTCAACATTTATTGTTTTATTCTTCTTGTTGTTTACTTCCATTAACTATATAGCATCTAATTAAATATCTTGTATTTACAGATATTTAATTCCCTAGACCCAAACACAAGTCAATATTTTGTACACGATCCATTAGGGATATTCTTTGTAATTGATCTAAGTGGAAAACATAGTGCACAATTTAAATCCAAGGTTGACTGCCTTGGTGGTGGACGTAGCACTCATTATAGTGTGAACCATCCCAAAATACTTGTGTTATTTCCTTCTGTCTGTTTAATTATTGAACCTGCTTAGTTTCATTGTTTACTTCATCCATTTCGCAGTAACTTAAGTAATCTGTAAAAGGTCTACCGGTAGTCCTTATCGGCAGACCTGGAACAATTTTCTTGAAGGTCTTCCGCTACTTGATTCTTTTCATAGATTGCAAGTAACTTTCAAGGAACTTACTTTAAAAGTTTTAAAGTGTTAATAAGCTATTCAACCCCCCCTTCTAGCTTATTATTGTGCTCATTGGGACCCACAATTGGTATCAGAGCCTTACTCTTCGAAAACAAGTTTTTCCAAGATTAAACTCTTGAGAGATACGACATAATGGCACAAACACACTATATCGCCTACATCTAATGCTAACCACGTCCCAATATTGGACGAAGGACATTTTGATGTATGGAAGGATAAAGTAATGAGATTCATGAACTCTATTGACAACAGATTATGGAAATGTGTCACTGCAGGTCAACATGTACCAATGAAGGCAAATCTTCTAGCCTCCATCGCTGGGAACCCTGCAGAAGTTCCTAAAGAAGAATCAGAATGGACAGAGGACGATAGAAAGCTGGTTGAACTTGACAAAAGCAATCAATATAATCACCGACTCTCTAGACACAAGCACCTACCCAAGTGATTCGATGTACAACCGCTGCGAAAGAGATGTGGGAAGCTCTTGTAGAATACTTGGAAGGAGACCAAGACACAAGAGACAATGTAAAATATACATACATCCAAATAGCTTTGATTCTTTCAAAAGGATCCTAAGGAAACCTTGAGACAAGCATACGATCGATTCAGTGAGGTAATAAATAGTTGCTTTTCTCTTGGTAAAACGTATGACAAAAAGGAAATGAACATGAGGTTTCTAGGCTCTCTAGGTAGCTTATGGCATGTGAAGACCACGGCTATGAAAGAATCTAAAAACTTAAACGAGATGACTCTTCGTAGTCTCTACGCAAGTTTAAAGGTTTATGAACTTGAAGTAAATCAAGCTCTAGAGCAAGACAAGCAGTTCAGAACTGTGTCTCTGCCAGCCATGGTCCAAGAAGAAATCATTGTTGAAAATAAACCCTCTACTTCCTCCAGTGAAAATGATTTTTTATCTGATGAACAATTTGCTATGTTTGTTAAACGTTTTCAAAAATTTGCAAAATATGGAAGGAAGAACACTCACCAACAACCTTTCAGGAAAATTGGTGAAAGCTCATCTAAGGAAGAGCTTGTGTGTTATAAATGTAGGAAACCTGGTCATTTTGCCTCAAAATGTCCTAAGCCAAAATTTGAAGCATACCGAAAACCCTCTTATAGAAAATTTCAAAAACAAAAGGGTATGTTGGCTGAAGACATAGAAGATAAACAAGTTGCTACATGGTTTGAAACCGATTCGTAAGAGGAGGAAGAGGATTGTGAGCAAGCTAACATATGCTTAATAGCTCATGATTCATGTCCTACCTATGACTCGAAAATGAAGTTGTAGTTTCACCAAGTCCTTTGGACAAAAATGAAACCAGAAGTGATAGCTTCAAGAAGGAAGAACTTCTCAAGGATAATCGGGATATGCTTGAAGAATTTAATTCCTTTAGAGTAGCCTATGTTAAACCGGCCAAGAAGCGTGAGAAACTTACAATTGAGAAATCTTTGATGGCAAATGAGATTCAAACTCTCAATAGCCGCCAACAAGATAATATCAAACCGAAGGAAGAAAACAAATTTCTTCATGACAAAATTGATTGTCGACCGAGCACATCAAAGGACTAGACCTAGAGAAAATTGCCTTGCAAAAGACAATTGACTCCTGGAATAGTTCCAAGGATGCATTTGAAGAAATCCTTACAAGCCAAAAATCTAGCAATGATAAAGCAGCATAGGATATTCGGATGTATCTCTTCCGACAATCTCTTACGTCAAAGAGAAAGGAGAATCCTCGAAACCGCTAATGATATATCTTTCTCTAAACGACATTTGGAAATATAGGGAAGCAAGGCCTTGGTTACTCAAGTGTTCCTTATGTTTACCCTAAAGTTCACAAAGGAAAAGCCAAAATGAATGATTCAAATGAGAAATGAGAAGGTAACGGTAGAAAGTGAAGTCTACCAGAACGACTATGCCAAGGCAAAGTCGGCCGACGGTAGACTAAACCTCTACCGGTAACTATCAAGTTTGTCTATGAAACAGCAAAGATGCTTTACCTGTTGAAGGTAAACTTAAAGGTATTCTACCGAATCCTCCGAAAAGGTTCTCAACGTAAAAGCTAAAGCTAAGTGCGTTGGTAACCTACCTAGGAAGAGTCGGAAGAAACCAATTAAGTCTACCGTCAACAAGCAAGCTGAACCGAAAATGAATGTCAAGAAAAGGAATGATCATAAGCACTCTTCAGTTGAAGACGCTAACAGTTCTCTATGGTCTTTCCATTTATGTCATTCTTGTCATTGCTTAGGCCATCTGGCACCAGAATGCCTGCTAAGGTTCACTCCAAGATCTGAGAGACCTAGTTCTCTCAAGGTCAAGTGTATGGGTTGCAAAAGGTTGCTAATCCTTAGGACCCATATAAAGGGTACCTTGTTTTGCTTTAACTCTTGTACAGAATGCTTCATGGCTATAGAATCGAAAACAAAGACATCGGTACCTAGACAAGGTCGTTGTTCAAGACACATGACTGGGACAAGTCTTCTTACGTATATAGGCTGAAGCAAAAGGACCCACGCTATTATTTTCTGAGACAATGCAAGAGGAAAGACAATTGGATATGGCTCAATTACTAGAGGAAGTCTCTCCATCAACAAAGTTTCTCTAGTAAGTGGTTTAAAGCACAATCTTCGAGCATATCACAGTGCGACAAAGGACTTCTATGCCAATTCAACTCCAACCTGCCTCATCAAAGACAAGTGAATCATGCTCTACAATACCGACCGGCAATAGACAAGGAAACGCCTATGTCGTGGACTTAAATCTTCTAGGGAGATTCTCAAACCCGTGTCTAGTAGCCAACAATGTTCGTGACAACGGTGGCTATGGCACAAGCGCCTCGCCACCTCAACTTCAAACACCTCTCCAAGCTCTCCAAAAATGGGCTTGTCAAAGGTCTACCTACGGTGTCTGCCGATCATGACGAAGTTGTAAAGCTTGTCAACTAGGAAAACTTTCCAAGTCTTCCTTCAAAAGAAAGTCTGCTTTTATCAACAAACGCACCTCTTCAACTTCTGCATATGGATCTCTTTGGACCTATTACAATAAATTTCGGGAGACAAGTACACACTTGTAGTAGTCGATGACTACTCTAGATTCACTTGGATTGAAACTATGACATCTAAAGATGAAACATATGATCTAGTCACACTTTTAGAAGACTTCAAACTCAAAAGCTTGAAGACATTTGTGACATAAGATCGCACAACGGAATTCAAAAACAATGGTGTAGAAAAGTACCGCGATGACCATGGATCGGCCACAACTTCTCGCCGGTCAACAAAATGGTGTAGCTGAACGGAAGAACGTAACGCCGATTGAAGCGGCTAGAACAATGCCGCGTAAGCTAAACTTCCGAAGTATTTGCCAATACCGCTTGCTTTACCCAAAATAGATGTAAACAAGTTTCATAATAAAACTCCATATGAAATATGGAGAGGAAGATCCCCAAACATTGGATTTCTTAAAATCTTCTGTAAATGTTTTATTCTTTACAATGGAAAAGAGTATAGAGGAAAATTTGATGCAAAATCGATTTAATGAATTTTTCTGGGTATTCCAAACATTCAAAAGCATTTCGCATTTTCAGAAATCTAACTTAAAAATCTTAGAATGTAATACCCCGATAATTTTAATAAAAAATATTAATTTTTATTAATTAATATTTCGATCGTTTTGAACCTACATAATTAATGTTATAATTATTGAGTTATATTAATGTTTTAAACCTATTTAGTAACTAATTAAATTGGGTTGGGCTTGGCCCACCTGTGACTAAGATTTATTACTTTTCTTTAATAATGTTACCCAATTAAGAGTTTGGTCTTGGCCCTTTTCATAATAGGGTTAGAAAACCTAATAAGGTTCATATATAAATAAAGGGTTAAAGGTAGAGAACACCCTTTATCGTGAACGGAGTAAAAAAAAAAAAAAAAAGAGAAGAACGGAGAGGGAAGAAAGCGGCGGCCAAGGGCAGAATACGAGAGCTCGGCGGCTGAGGTAATAGTTTTTTTTTGTTTATTCCGAGTGTGGGCGGTTGGTTTGATTACATATATATACATATTAAGATGAATAGTAATGGAGGAATATATGTGTATAAAGAATGATCAATTGTTTAAGTTTGATATTCAAGTGTGTTTATGCCTTCAAACAGTGCCGCACTGTTCACTGTGTGTGTGGCAGTAGTGTATGCAGTGCGTGTACTGTGAATGATGGCCTGCTTTAAAAAAAAAGAGAAGAACGGGAGAGGGAAGAAAGCGGCGGCCAAGGGCAGAATACTGAGAGCTCGGCGGCTGAGGTAATAGTTTTTTTTTTTGTTTATTCCGAGCAGTGTGGGCGGTTGGTTTGATTACATATATATATACATATTAAGATGAATAGTAATGGAGGAATATATGTGTATAAAGAATGATCAATTGTTTAAGTTTGATATTCAAGTGTGTTTATGCCTTCAAACAGTGCCGCACTGTTCACGTGTGTGTGGCAGTAGTGTATGCAACTGTGATTGATGGCCTGCCTTAAAAAAAAAAAAAGTATTTTTCTTCAATCAATGCGACGCATGTGATTGTCTCGCATGATTAGACTTGTTGCAATTTTTGATTTGAATTATTATATATATAAATATATATAATGTATTGTTCTAACAGTGTACTTTCGGTTGTAAAAATTTTGTTTAGTTCCAACAGTACACTGCTTTGTGTGTGCGTGATTCGTAGGATAAATAAAATTTAATTAATAAACATTACAACTATCATTATGATTATTAGAAATAAATAGGTGTTAATTGATACAATTATAGTTTAGTGATTTGTGTATATTTGATTTTAGAGTTGGACACGCAAGGTTAGAACGAACGTACGTGTTACGGATATTACCTTCGCTAAGCATTCGAGGTAAGGGATTACGTTTCTTCTAGGTATTTTGGAAAAGTATAAAAATACTTTTATTGTTAGGCTTCCGCTATTCTTGAATTTCGCTCCTTCATTTGCCATGCCCGACGGTAGTTGCTTTGAGTTATGCGTTATTGAAAATCTTCGTTATGCCTTCGCTAATACTCATGTCTACTCGATTTTTATGAAATACCTTGTTATTGAGAAATTTGATTTGTATTCGTAAATTTTGTCAAGATGCTCTTTGGTATTGAAAATGACAAACTTTGATATTAATTATGTTTTGATTATAGTACGTTAACCTATTTATGTTTTTGAAATTATTTATGATCACTAAGTATGAACAACCCGTCACGGGATTTTCGTGACAACATTTGAAATAATTGAAATTTGCACCACTTCGTGATATCCGGATATACCTTAATATTGTAATGATTTGTGTTACGGGGATTCTTACGGGGATTTGGTTCTGGTCAAAAGACCCTTATGTGATCTAAATAAATATTTTGATATTCGGTTATTAGTATGGGATGAGAATGACAAACTTGTTTGATCCATATTTGTTCCTTTGAAACTCTCCTTTAAAAAAGAGATTTTTAAGCTTTTCGCTACCTATCTTTGATTTTCGCAATTTGTCAAATATCTAAAACTCTGCTTTTACGTATATCATGTTTATTTTTGAGTCACCCCTCCTTAGAAACCGGACGATGAAGCTTTGTTCGCTCACCCTTCACAACGAAATTAAAGGTTATGTTTGAGGTAGAGGATACCGCGAAGAATCAAGATTTCTAGGTTATAAATATTATGTGTTGGAAGTTAATGATGGCGATGAAATTTTTGAAGACTTTGTTCTAAATTTTATTTTGGATGATTGTACTAATTGGAGACTTTTGTAATTTTACTTAGATATAGTTTTATTTTAGTATTGCATTTAAGTTTAATTTTGTAGTGAAATGGGCCCATGTAGTGGGACCCGAGTTTGGGCGTTACATAGAATCGTGCATGTTTCTTTTGATGAATATGACTTGTTAGAGCCTAGAATGGCTCGAACGTTGCTAATGATTACGATAATGATGAGACATGTAAAAATACAAAGATCTACTTCCAATCCTTATCGAAAACGGCAAGCAGATCCCTCAATATCGGTAACCCTTCACCGGTAGAAGAGACCTCTACCGATACCGATAACAACTCATCTGCTGACCTCGAACCCATCTCTTCTTTTACCCCAAGCACCTTTACGATCTCTCATCCTTCTTGTTCACCGTAAAATGAAAGTTTTGAAGACTCTATTTCTTCGAACAGATTTTGGTGAATCTCCTTCTCAACCAACTCGGAATTCTTAAGGGAAGAATCCACCGAAGTGATCTTCCTCCAACCGTTATTGAAGCAAGAGATCATCCCATTTCTCAAATCATTGGTGATCTCAATACAGAGTAAATCGCACGAGAAATAAGGTTCGAGAAGAAACTTTGTTTGCTTATGCATTTGTATCGGAACTCGAACCAAAGAAGATTGATGAAGCCATCGAAGATCATAAGCTGGATTGAAGCTATGCAAGAAGAGTGAACCGTTTGAAAGATGTAAGGTGTGGAGTTTAGTTCAAAGACCGGTGATCATCCACGGTCATCGGCACCAAGTGGGTATTCGAAATAAAAGAGATGAAGATGGAAATGTCACCGTAAACAAAGCTAGATTGGTTGCTCGGGGCTACCGGGGAAGAAGGAATTGACTTTGATGAAACATTTGCTCTGTTGCTAGACTAGAAGCAATCGTAATCTTTCTAGCTTATGCCTCGTTCATGGACTTCAAAGTGTATCGGATGGATGTTAAGAGTGCCTTTACGAATGGTGATCTTCAAGAAGCGTATACGTGGAACAACCTCCGGGATTTGTCAACTCGCACAACCGGACCACGTCTACCGACTCAAGAAAGCTCTCTACTGAAGCAAGCTCCTAGAGCTTGGTATGAAACTCTATCCAAGTTCTTAATTGAACAAGGATTCGTGAGAGGAAGAATCGACACTACTTTATTCATCCTCAAGCACAAAGGCCATTCTCTTACGTACAAATCTATGTGGACGACATCATCTTTGGATCAACTAACCAAAGCCCGTGCAAAAGATTCGAGAAGCGATGCAAAGCAAGTTCGAGATGAGCATGATGGGCGAACTTACCTATTTTCTAGATGCAGATACAACAGACTTGAAGGAATCTTCATCGGCCAAACCAAATATGCAAAGGAACTAATCAAGAAGTTTGGTCTTGATTCACCAAAGGATTTGAAACTCCAATGTCTACCGACCGTCATCTTGACAAAGATGAAAAGGGAAAGCAAGAGAACATGACCAAGTATCGAGGAATCATAGGTTCACTTCTTTACCTTTCGCTAGTAGACGACATTATGTTTCTTTGTTTGTGTTTGTGCTAGATTTCGAGGCGAGATCCAAAGGAGTCACATTTGCTTGCGCCAAGCGTATCATCGGATATGTTTCAAAAACAACAAATCTAGGCATCGGTACTCAAAATCCAACAACTTCAATTTAGTTGGATACTCGGATGCAGATTATGCGACTGCAAAGTAAGCGTAAGAAGCACCGGTGGGACTTGTCAATTTCTTGGAAATGCAGACTCGTCTCATGGTCTTGCAAGAAACAAGGATCGATGGCAAACTCAACCACGTATAATACATTGGCAGCGTTGCTCTCAAGCTGCTATGGATGAAGCAACAATTGGTGGACTACAACATCAAGGAGCGCCCAATCATGTGTGACAACACATCGGCTATCTCGATCTCCAAAAATCCGATGATGCATTCAAAGACAAAGCACATTGATATTCGTTATCATTTTCTCAAAGATCATGTGGAAAAAGGTAACATCGATGCGGAATATGTTCCAAGCGAGCATCAATTGCGAACATTCTCACAAAACCACCTTTGGATGCCACCGGGTTTGCTTATTTAAGGAGAAATCTTGGTATGATTGATCCTCTTGCTTAATTTCAATATTTTGTTAATGTTTCCTTCATACCTTAGGTAGACCCGATATTAGACTAATCGGAAGGACGTAAGTTCTTCTTTACCGGAAGACCTAAAGGTTAGTACTCTTACTTAGTCTATTTTCTGCTAAAGAGGTTTCTAAAGCAATAAAAGGGGTCAAGGACAAAAATTGGTACTTAAGAAAATATCTTAAGTTCCCGCTTTTTCAAAACTGATATTTTCTCGCCTTTAAATAGTCCTCGAACCGTCATTTCCAAACTTTACGAAACCCTTTGACCAGAAACTTTTCTCTCTCTCTCTCTCTCTCTCTCTGCATAACTACTTTCTGCAAATTCACGTTCTTCTTCTTGTTTCTTCTTCTCATCTTCAACAATGGTACGTTTTTCTCTACTCTACTCGAAATTTTCTATGTATCGTTCTGCATTTCTGTATAAACTTAAAATTCTTTTGGAATTCTAACCGTCATTTTCGAGTTCATACAGTAATTCGCCATTGTTGTTGTTATAATCCTGAATTCTAACAGTCGTTTTTGCTTATTCATTGTTTATTCTTATGAAAACTTCTGTTATGTTTTTCTCGAGTGTGGATTCTCTAAACATTCTAGGGTTTCAAGTTTTTGGGTTGAAAATTTCGAATTATTTTGAAAATCTTTGAAATTCCTACTTGTTTAGATGTCTAGATGAAAAGCCCTAACTTGTATTTTGTTTTTTCTTTCAGGCAAGAACCTCAAAATCCAAGCGCAATGGGAAGGCTTTGACCACGAAAAGTCATTCCTCCCGGTTCAAACATAAATCTTCCGGGATATCCAACCTATCACGCCGCTCACGACATCATTGTCGCTTTGGACCCCAAGCTATACATTCTGGCATGTGCATTGACCTTACGTCAATCAATTCTATAGCCGAGTAAAAGCTTGCGAGGATATGGGCGCCTGCGGGATTACGCCTCTTACGCCTCAACGACAAAACTTACAAAACTTACGGTATCTTCTGGCGGAAGAATTTTATCAACGAATGGAGCTCATGAACTGCATCGCTTCGTGGATGGATTCGAGGCCGTCCCATCTCCGTCACCGCCAAATCTATTTCCACCATAATTGGCGTGCATTACGGAGGAGCTATTTCAGCAACCACGGTGAGGCTTTACATGCACAGGAAGCCATGAGGGGAGTAGATGCTCTTCGGGAGCCTCGAGGGAAAATGCTCTCAAACTTGTTCCCTCTTGGCGTCATCTTGCACGGCCACCTTCTAGACAAGGGGCTTCTATTCAAGAGTGGAGCACATGACATGTTTCTAGATCAACCGACAAGTGCTATATTTCTACAAACTTGTCTCAACGGGGGCTCATCATCTTCGACGAGCTAAAGCGGTGGGTGGAGAAAGCAAAGAGCAACCCCACTTGCAAACGCCTTCGTCGGATGATCAACGCCCTTCTAAGGGATGATGCACCATCAACTCTTCTTTGAAAGAAGATGAGTTGTATACGGTGGCCAAGGACAAACAACTCACGACCTCGTTTTTCGGTAGAATACAGAATACGAGAACAAGCGCCGGTGCGAGAAAGGTCTACCGCCGGTCTCTCTTGACAAAGTGGCCAAGCCTGCACCTATCTTGGTCACCCGCTTCAACATGGAAGCACATGTAGCTGCAAGCAAGTCCTTCGAAAAGGCCTCTGCCAAGTTTGATGAACAAGTGGCCACGGACCTCCATCTTAAGGCCAAAGGAGGCCGATGAGGCGAGAGATCTTTGCGCTAAGATCCAAAATAGCAGCCAAAGGCAAAGCCAAAAGGACAAGGCCGGAAGTGGCAGCTCCAACTGAAGAGGAGCAGGCCAAATGGATCCGTAGGGAGATGAAGGAAGGCCAGAAGAAGAAGGCACCAGGCCAATCTAGCCACTCCTCTCCTCCATCTACCCAAGCCAAACCCTCTACCCAATCCAGCCAACCTCCTTCACCACCTCCCGCACCCACTCCCAAACCTAAACGAAGGAGACTTCGTAAAACCTTTGAAGACCAGCCACCGGCAGTCCCTCCAACCTCTACCGATGAAGCAGCTGAGTCTCCTATTCACCGAGGAAGAAAAGAGAGCTACCGGCATCTAACCCTCTACCGCCAGCCAACCAACTACCTCTACCGATGCCCAACACTCAACTGTCAACCCTTCAACTATACCAACTACCGAACCCCAACCAACTACCGACGCCCAAACCATACCTGTCAACCCTTCATCTATTCCTTCTGAGTCATCTACTCAGAGGAATTCACCACCTCCGGAGGAGTCTATCCCTCAGGAGGAGCCTCAAAATCAGGAGGAGCCAGCCAGAACCCCAACTCCTCCTCCTCCTTCACCCTTTAACTACTCACCTGACCCATCCACACCCTCCTCACCACCCCAATCCCAACCAACTTCTTCAACCACACCACAACCCTTAGACCCTGCTGCTGCCAAGTTCCTCTTCGAACTTTCGTCAGTAGCAGATCTATTCACCTCTTCTCATCAACCTCCTCAACCTTCTCAACCTCCCCAACCTTCTCTTCAAAAACCAAAATTCCTATTCTACCCTGCCCCTTCTTTCTGGTTCTCTACCGAACCCATTCCCCAATCCTCCCACATCAGTGAAAATTCTGACACTGATATGGAACTGGATTCCCCACCAACTCCCCCTCCACCCTCCCCTATAACCCTATCCTCTTCCACCAAAACCATACCAACCCAAGACTCTTCTTCTTCCGCCTCCAGAACTCCCCCTCTCCAAACGCCCTTCAAAGCCTCAGACTCGCCTCTGCCGACACCATTCACATTGGCCAAGCCTCTACTTCCAATCACCCAATGCCAAGTTTTGTCCCGGCTAGATGCCATCTACCGTTAAAGCGAACTCACAAGCATCTCTACCGCTATCACGAAGTAGTTAATCGGCCAAGGCCGATCGAACAGCAAATCATCTTCGACAGTTTCAAGAGGATGTCTGGACTCGTTTTGGACAGATGCGGCACGACTTCACCGATGTCAAGATCAACATCGCAGCTCAACGAGATGAAGGCTGTCGTATCATCGGTTCCATTTTCTACGAGCTATTCCACGCCATCACTCTCCATCTAAGCCACGATCGTACTCCTATTATGGAACTCAACAACCTCGCTCGAAACTCTGCTCATGACGTTATGAATGCCAACCGGGATCGTGATCTGGCCATCACGGAGGAGAAACAAATGAGATCTATCAACGAGAATCTTGCCGATGGAAGAGAACAACCGTCTTCGTGAAGAACCTGGACTACCGTTCTCGTTCCACCGGACCTCCGACCGATGCAGATGCCTTAGTGTGACAACCCGACCGGGACTCTCGTCTGAGAATCCCAAGGTCGTGCTTGAGTCAAGACAAGCTAAAGAGACGGACAAGCACCCGCTAAGCGTAGTGGTGCTAGTCAAGAGTTGAACCAACAAACTTTAAACAGAATGCAAAGCCATAACGGCGTCTGAACAAACCAAAATCTAAAATCATGAGCGAATCATAAGTGAACCCAAGCTTGATAATTATAACTAAGGAATACAAAGGCTGAGAGACTACTCTCGACAAATCTATTTTCGCGTGACGCAACATTGCGCCGCATAACAAACCATCGGCAACCTAAGGCCGGCGAAGCAACAAGAACCCAACCTGATGAACCACAACTCAACGGCTAACATGCCGGAGGAACAAATCGACTAAATGAATAAAAGATTAAACACTAACAACTAGACCAATGTCTCTCGACTAAAGTTGTCGGAGACAGAATTAACAATAACATAATACTAGAATAAGCGAGCTAAAACCTTGCTCGGGAAAACAACTGGATAAACTCTAATTAAATACAATAGCCCGACCCAACAAGGCGGCTTCCAAAAGATAAACGACAATAATAAAATAATAACATAACTACCCAAGTAAAGTTTACATAACTTCACATCCGTGTCTCACAAGATAATAAATACAGTAATACTAATAACCCCAAGCTATTGCCTGGAAGACCACCTGATATCGAACAAGCGCCCGAAGCTTCAACGCGCACTAACGAGCTTACTGCAAAAACTAAGGAAAACAAACGCACGAAATGAGTCATAATGACCCAGTAAGTTACTAAATGCAATGTATGGCATAGCATGCCGTGGCATGGCATAATGCACAAGCATGTATAAAATCATGGCACCTTTATAGCATACCAATAATAAACTTGCATTAAGTCACCAAGTAACATAAACTTCATAAACCACTTAGCACTTTATCTTTCATATAAGTGATTATAGTAAGCCACATAAGGGATAGAGAAGTTACCCAAATAGTGCCGTTGTGTTGCTCTTGCAATACACAATGTTATACTGGTTCGTGACACGATGCACGTGATTGATACATCGACGCGCTGAGCGGCTACGCCTTTAAGAGGGAGCCCTTTCTCAGACTCAATAGCATAATCCATTCGCTCTGTTTTACGAGATGGGCTAACTTCCCACCTGGGGCCAACAGTGGAGGATGTGAGGTCCAGTGCACGGCGATCCATAGCGAATACGAACCTTATGATTCGTATAGGCGTGTATCGTCCTACGGCGACGAAAAACCAATCCAAATAATGCCAGCTGGGCGTTAATGCAATGCACAAGTAGATATTTACTCGCATGCTCAAACAAGAACCAAGACCGTCAAGAGCGGACTTATCAAATCAAGTAGGTCATAAAGCTCTACACACCAATTTAACAATGCACATATTTGCATATACTCAACAAATCTAACTAACTTAGCAGTATAGTCCACGAACCACATATTGAGGTATTCATAACCCTCAAGTCACAACCCAATCAATCGTAGCATATAAGCTCAAGAAATCACAATATGAGGTCTACTATAGCCCTCTACTCGGGATTAAACCAAAGACTATTATTTAATCTAAGAACAACCATAAACCAAGACTTAGCATTTAAGCTTTGCTTAAAGGTACACCGGACTCAACCATAGTCCCAATTGTCATACATACTCGACATTCTCAAACCAATCTCAAGGGTATCAAAACTAAGCTAGTAGTCATATCCTCATAAAGTGCTTTCATGTGCACGCGACCAAATTCCCTAAGAGAGAACTCATTCAAATAATCATTTCTTAAGGTAATACGAGATCATAGGTTGATCTCTAATGCTCCGTGCCCTAACGAGCACGCCCTAAACAAATCCCCAATAAGCCTCTATATCGTGGGTATCACAAATGGGACACAATTCGGGATGCTCGGATACTCACAATCAAAACCAACCAAACCCGAACGTCGTAGGATTCCAACATACGACTCACTAACGTCTTATTGAACCTAAAATGACTCCATCGAGTCTAAATATCACATTTCATAAAATACACATTTCATAAATCCCAAAACTAACACATCATTCACGTTCATAATAATTCTCCCAAAAATAATCTGGGCTTGTTTCCCAAGCCTAAAATCCAAGAACTCAACATAATCATAATCAAACGAATCCCAAATGTCGTAGGACTTCAACCCAAGTTCATTAACACAATATCGAACCTATTACGACTCCGTTGAGTCTAAATACTAAGTTTCATCATTTACGGTCTTCATCAATTTTCAACATTAATACCCACTTTATTTAACAACAATATATATCCGATAATTCGGGCTTAATTCTCAAGCCCTAAAATTCCCGACCAAACCCAACATAATTCAAAACCCATTTCATAAATCACATTATTTCAATTAAATGTTCCTACTCATAATTTCTAATGAGTTCATATATCCAAAGCCCCAACCATGGGCATTCTTCTACAATAAATCCAAGTAACATATAGTCATGGTTTCTAGCATGCTCATAGGCCTAGAAACACAAAATGAAGAGTAATCACATATTCAACAATCATAGAAGTCACTCTACAAAGGCTCCTAACAAGTTCTTACTTCCAAAAATCCCCAAATTGGGCATACAAAACATACAAGTGTTCATTGCCCACAAATAGCATACAAGTTGTTTTCCTTAGGGCCAATGAACCAAAATCAAAAGGGAGTAACTTACCTAGCTTGAGTGAAAACCCAAAGAAATCAAAATCCAAACGGTGAAGTTGTTCCTCCCGTCGCACACGTCAAGAATCCGAAGTTTGGCGGCAATCGAACGGTTGAATCTTCGTATATCGGTGGAAGAAGAAGCTAGGGCTCAAAACTTCAAGCCCCCAACTCTCTCTCTCTCTAAAGTGTAAGAAGGAAGTGAAGAAATGGGAGAGTTTACTGAATAATGCAAAGGGGCTTGGGTATTTATACCCCCAAAGAGAGGAGGGCACAAAGGACATTTCTCAAGTGCAATTAGTAGAGATTAGGAGAAATCAAACACTAATCTAACCTTAATTAACTTCTAACTAATGTTAGGACATGATTTGGGTTAAGTATGAGAGGTTAGGAAGGGTTTAGAGGGGGTTTAATGAGGGTAGAATAGGTATAAATCGTCCAAACTCAAAAACAGGGGAAAAATCCTCGAATAAGAACTGATGTGAGGCGGCGCCTCACATCTTCCCAGTGCGGCGGGCCACTCCGACTCACGATTTCATTTTGCAAGCTCTCGGCCTTGAGGCGGGCGCCTGGCGCCAGGCGGGCGCCTCGGCCTCTGAACCTCCAAAACTTGGTCCAAACATGTTCTAAATGGTCCCAAACTTATGGGCAACCATTATAGGGTCTAACCCAACTAAAAACAAGTCAGAAACACACCCGAAGAACTCCCGAGACAACTCGGAGGGAAACAGGAAGCTGGGTGCAACGTGCAACCGGAACGAATGAACTTCGCAATCGAGCGAGCAATGAAGGGAGACCTTTAAGGCAAGTCTAAGGGCTAATGAAGAAGCTTAAATACTTCTAGAAAGTTGAATAACAACTAGGGAAATAAGGATCCCAAAGGAGAGGCGTTAACTCGATTCCCGAACTCGATAGAGACGAACGCTATCTCCAAAACTTCCAAATCATCGATAGACTTAAGGAACACTTCCAACTTGAAGTCTAAGGTATCTAAACATGTTAATAAACCATCTTAAAGAGGTCTAGGACCCAAACCGAGGTCACAGACACAAAATGCAAGTAAACCCTCAATCGCCGCATTCAGGCTATCGTCGAATCACGACTTGTGACTTTAGCAAGTCAAAACTATATGGAGTCTCTTAATAATGTTTTGGTCTTAATATGGTCTCTCATACATATCTAGACCCTCTCATACCAAACATACAGTCGACGGAGGAAGAAGTGCATGTATAGCACGCAAACCGAGATAACGAAGGAGCGGGGTGTTACATGCCGAATACCAAAGAAGACTGGAAGAGCTAGAGCGAGAAAGAAGAGAAAAGGAGGCTGCAGACAAAGGCAAAGGGAAAAGACCTTGGTAGCTTTTGTATCTTTTCTTCCCTTTCCTTTCCTTTGTATTTATCTTATTTTTGAAAACTCTGTCAAATGTAAACATCTTGTTTATAAATCTGAGATGATTACTGCTTTTTCAAAAATTATGTTGTTTAAATTCTTCTTTGCTTTTTATTGTTTATCTATATGAGAATTTAAACATTCAGTTTAAATTGATTTAAACCGCCGCCGACCTGTGCTATTATTTGACTCTTATTCTTGTATGCACTTAGATTAGTCCCTTGCATCCGAGGTGTTATTACGTTTAATAAAGGCATGTCTACCGATTACGTAATATATAAACTTTCTCGGACATGCTATTATCTATTAAATAGCTTGTTTTAAAACCCTCATTTGTAGTAATGATGACCGGATATAAATAGGAGGAAATTGTTGATTCTTATGTTAAATTTATATCGGTCGATCAAGACATTACATTAGTTTTATACTTCGTGGCTAATCGGCTGCGATCGATTAGCGTGGCAACCGTGTATAGAACTTTGCCTTGTATAGTTTTTGTAGGACTTTTTCAGAACATCGGAAGACCACTTTCTCTCGCTTCACCTGGGAAGACCTGCTCAAAGCTTAAGATCGGTAGACTCGTGTCCGTGATCGCTTCTACGTGTCCGCTCCGGATCAAGCTAGCCGGATTAATTCAAACTTATTCCCATATGATATTTGAATTAATCCAAGTCTTTTCCCCGACATGTCAAGCCGCCGAAAGCAACTTTCCGAAAAGCAGAATACTTTTCGAAGTAAAAGCAAGAAAGCTGCATCCCCTACTTTACGCTTCATCTCTCGAATCTCGACACCAAATCGCCCACCTTTTGAAGATCTCGAAATGATTATCTCGCTCTAGTTATCTGTGAAGACGAAATTCCTTGACCTCATGCATTTAATGCATTTATGAAAAGAGAATTGAAGTCTTCGCCTTCTCCAACGAATCTTTTGAAATGCACTGCTTTAAATACGCCATTGAAGACTGGAACAAAGAGACAACTGTACAGAATCAATCGAACACTTAAAGAATTGCTCTGAATCTACACAACTCCAAGTCTTTCAACTGAGTGTGTGGCGACCCGACCCGGGCCCGAGGTGGAACCGAGGGTCGGACCGCCCAAATAGGGGGAAAACAAGAGGACAATAAACATGCAAGGACTCATTTTTAGAAAACGACGTGACGCAACATTAGAGACGTAGCACGCCTCGGCCCTAAAGGGCCGGTATTTTTAAAACTTTTAAAACCTGATAGAACAGTTAAACAATTAAACCAAGTCATCGGCGACACTACAAGCCGGAACCCAAGCTAACAATTTATGGACAGGAATTAGATAAGAGCTAATAGTATGCTCAGCGGAAGACTTATACGTAGTGAACTATAATACAAGATAACCAAAACTCGGCTTACACAATGCCGGCATAAAGAGGTTACAAGTACTACAAGAGTTAAACTACAAGTAGCTATATAAAGCATCGAGATCAAGTTCTATACAAATTCCCAAGCATAGTCTAATTGACTTGCTTTAACCCATCGTCCTTGCAAAATAACAAAAGGAAAGAAGAGGACATCTAGACCACCTCTTCAAACTGCAACGGCTGACAAAAGGAGGAACAAAGCACGAACACCGCAATCCTCAACGAGAGGGACCTGTCTTGCTAGGATCTAAAGCAGTAAAGGGGAATGGGTAAGTCATAAAGACTTGTAAGCTATCAATCATGCATGTCATGGCATATGCAACATACAAGGCAAGTTATAGTCACATAAGCATAGAGATCATATATCCAAGATGCACATTGTTTCACATAGGTGCTTGAAATTAAATCACATAGGATAAGGATATATGGAGAGCCGGGCCGCTTCGTAGTTCCTGCATACAAGCGTTATCTGGAGAGTGCATGTGTCAGATGCGTGTAAGTACATCGACCTTCCGAGGGAATGCCCGGGATAGACACCAATGATGCTCGTATTGATTACAGCAAGGGAGCTACTTCCCCACTGTGGCCACAGTGGAGGCGTGTGTGAACAAGGACAGGATGCCAGCTGGACTCATGCAAATGTCAAGTAGTGTCTACTTAACAAATTCTCAAGTAAGGAACGAGGTCGACAAGAGCGATCTCGTTCATGACAAGTAAATGTTCTCATCAATAATCAAGTGATTGAGTTCGACAAGAGCGAACTCAACATGTCAAATAGGTATTCTATTACATGACATCAAGAATCAAGCATGGTAATCAATCCAATTCAATAGTCTAGAATTATCATTCTTAGAGAAACGTGTTTAGAACGTCGTAGGGATTGATCATTGAGCCGGTATTGTTCAATGGCTCACTTAAGTTAACTCCGTTGAGTCGTCTCTAACAATTCATCCAAGAGAGTTAAGATGCTAGATGCATCCAAAACCCTTTTCTAAGTTCTCGTGTCGAGTAACTAGGCCGTTAATCCACTTAACAACCATAGTCAAGAATTATCAAGTTCAACATTTCATAATTCAAGGGAACTTTAGAATCATAATTTCAAAAGTTATCAAAAGCCAATAGTCCAAGAACATTAGTTAATCCTAGGAAGGCATAGAACACATTTGATTCTAAGCATAGGACCCAATCAATAAGATGAACAATTCATAGCATGTGAAACCCTAGAATTCATAATTTCATAGAGTTATTAAAAGTCATTGATCCAAGAACATTAGTTGTTCCTAAGGAGGCATAGAACACATTTACTTCTAGGCATAGGACCAAAAGATCAAGATGGACATATCATTAAAAATCCTTACAAACTCAATTCATCAAGAAGCATGGCATGGACATGGTAGGAGCATGGGGAACATGAGAAGAGGGAACATGGCAAGACTAACATACTTCCTAAGGGGAATCAATAGCTTACCTTTCACCAAGGAAGAAGATAGGAAGAGCACAAACAAATTGGTTGAAACGCCAACACTTCAAGCTCTACACTTTTAATGAAGGGGGCTTGAGCAAAAGATGAGAGGATGATGGAGGACCAAGAGATCACCTTCAAGGAGCCATGGGAGACTTGGGAGAAGAAGGAATTTCGTTCATGGAGAGTGGAGGTGAAGAGTGAGGGTCAACAAGCCAGATTGTGGCTTAAATTGGCTGAAAATTCTGAGTGGGACAAGTGTCACCCTCTTGTGGTGCAATAATATCTGATTTGGTTTGCTTAATGATCACTAATGGTTGGTTAATCCAATCTTAAAACATGTTAGGTAATGTTAGGACCTAAGAAAGGGTGTTAGGAAGGTTTTAGAAGAGGTTTGGAAAGAGTTTTGAGTGCCATAAGTCGTACACAACAAAACAGGGAAAAAAATCCCGTAACAGCTCTCAGAAGATGAGGCGGGCGCCTCACAAGAAGCGGCGGGCGCCTGGGAAGCTGAGGCTGGAAGCTGAAATTGAAATGCTCCCAGAAGTTGAGGCGGGCGCTCACTAAAGTCGAGGCGGGCGCCTCACTAAGTTCAAGACCATTTTTTGAAAAGTTACTGGACAGTCAATCTTGTAAAATCGACCATAAATCGCTCACAACTCCAAATGAGGTGATTTTTGATTTTTCTGAAACTAGACTCATTAAATTATATTTTAGAATTTTAAATTACTCCATTTGGACTTATATTCATCAAGATATGGTTACAACAAAAATCAAGTACAGAAGTTGTTTTCCTGAAAACTGAATTCTGGCACAGCCGTAAGTCAAGACCTAATTGAGGTACTTAGACACCTTGGAAAATTACCAAATTTTACAGAGAGTATCCTAACATATGTAGGTAAAACATACTAAATTTTTAGAAAATTCTATTCAGTGGATTAGTACCAGAATTTTCCCGAAGTTTGCCCAAAAACATGACTGGTCTGTGAAGGAATAAATTGGTCATCTCATAACCAAATGCAACAAGTCTATGAACAATGATTGTGCAAGAATGATAATTACTAGTACACTTGGTCTATAACTCAAATGAACTTCTCACAAGTTGAAAACACAAAGAATACAAGCAACGAAGGAAATCCCGAGAAACCCTAAGGCTCAAACGAAGCAATCAAATCGGCGATTCAACAAGTAAGCTTACATGATTCTAAACATGTTAAGAGCTTCATGAATGACTTAAGAATGTTTCTAAATCATATATATAGACTAGGTAATCATGCTCATAATCAACGAGAAATCATGAAGGCAAGCACACAATACACATGCAAGAATCCGGGGTGTTACACAGTGCATTCAATAGATCCTCAACAGATCTAGAAGTCCTCGTCAACAACAAGAAGCTGCTCTTCAACATTTATTGTTTTATTCTTCTTGTTGTTTACTTCCATTAACTATACTTCTGCACGAATTAAATATCTTGTATTTACAGATATTTAATTCCCTAGACCCAAACACAAGTCAATATTTTGTACACGATCCATTAGGGATATTCTTTGTAATTGATCTAAGTGGAAAACATAGTGCACAATTTAAATCCAAGGTTGTTCGCCTTGGTGGTGGACGTAGCACTCATTATAGTGTGAACCATCCCAAAATACTTGTGTTATTTCCTACATGCATTTAATTATTGAAGCTGCTTTCAGTTTCATTGTTTACTTCATCCATTTCACAGAACTTAAGTAATCTGTAAAGGTCTCTAGGTAGTCCTTATCAAGCACTTGGAACAATTTTCTTGAAGATCTTCCGCTACTTGATTCTTTTCAGATTGCAAGTAACTTTCAAGGAACTTACTTTAAAAGTTTTAAAGTGTTAATAAGCTATTCAACCCCCCCTTCTAGCTTATTATTGTGCTCATTGGGAACCACAGTAAGCCTAACCTTAAACCTTAACTTAGAAAATGGTCTTATCCTCCCTAATCCCTAAGCCTGACATTAATCCCTATGAACGAGAAACAAAAATATTTTTTGAAGGAAAAACATGAAATGAACATGATAATCACCATAAGGATGAAGCATCAACTATTTTGAATCCACAAAAATATTTTAAAAAATAAAAATATATAAAAAAATGTTTTGTTCATAAAACTTGTACCAGTTTTATGAAATTTTTTTTTTAATTTTTTAATATATTTTTTAAATTTTTGTTTGGATTCAAAATAGTTGATGCTTCATCTTCAGATGGGAGATTATCGTCTTCATTTCATGTTTCTTCCATTCATAAATAATTTTTTTGTTTCTCGCTCATAGGGATTAAGGTTAGCCTTAGCGATTAGGGTTAGCATTAGAGTTATGGTTTATGGACGATTAGGGTTAGTGTATAATGTTTAAGGTTTAGGGTTAAGGTTTAAGGTTAGAAACTTCGAGGTTAGGGTTTAAGGTTTCGAATTAGGTTTAGGGATAATGGTTAGGGTTTAAGTGAGACAATTGTTTTTGGTTTAAGGTTTTTGGTTAGGCTTAGGGATTGGGGATAGGGCTAGAGTTAGGGTTTAAGGCTTTGGGATTAAGGTTCGAGGTTTAAGGTATAAGATTTAAGGTTAGGGAATAAGAGTTAGGGTTTAGGGTTTAGGGTTTAAGGTATGGTTTTAGGGATTAGGTTTAAGGGGTTTAGGGTTTAGGGTGTAACCGGTGATGACTCGTTTTAATCCCAAGAAATGTTGTTTCATTCTCGGGACTTGGAAGTTTTGGAGGTTTTTCATTCATTTTTATTTATTTTTTCCTTTTAGGGGCTGGTTTGGTTAGGGCATATAAAGGGTTAAGGTTTAAAGATTTAAGGTTTCCGTTACAGCAAGCTAAACTCTAATAAACATTAAACCTAACCTAATCCCTAAGCCAACGTTAAACAACAAACC
>JABEVN020000742.1:0-28489 GCA_013146195.2 Codonopsis lanceolata | reverse complement strand
GGCCAAACTGGCCGAAGAAGCAGCTTGCTCCGCCCGATTTCCGCCATCAACAAGCAAATAACAAAGAAAGCAAGCGGTTGCTCGCCCATTTCCCGAGGCCTAAAAACAACTTTCGAAGCGCTTATTCTCACTGAATCTCCGCAATAGCAAAAGACTCCCTCTCCTAAGGACAGAGCGATCACACCCCACGCTATTAAAGGTAAGCCTTTAAGATGTTTTATTAAACAAGTGCTATTTTCAATTAGCCTAATGTAAAAAATATAGCGATTATCTTTGGGATTTCTATTTAAAAAATAGCACTAAAAGAGCCATTATTATGGTCAAATATTTATACATTTGTAATTTCCCGGAAGGAAGCGGCTGCAAGTTTGTAATAATGTAGATACTGATATATATGTTTAAATGTTTTATTTCATTTGTTAAGTAAATATAATAAAAGCATATTTTAGCCAAAAACTATTATGAGTCCGAAAGGACAAGTTGGGTGCCTAACACCTTCCCACCTAGTAACTTAGCCTCCGAACCCTTTTTACAAACTTTGGTTATTTTTTGTTTTTCTTTATTTCTCCTTAAAATAAAGATGGCGACTCTGTTACAACATTTTGGATCATAGTGAGGGCGTATTCTCACGCTCTTTTCAACATCCTTTTGCACTTTTAATTTCGTTTCCCCTAAACAAGGGAAGATGAAATGAAAAAGGGCATTGCATTTCACATCTTGTTTTCCCTAAACAAGGGAGGATGAGATCTGAGAAAAATTCCAAAGCACTCATAGTGGACTAAAGCACACTTAGTGACCGAGGCGTATTCAACGCTATTGACAACACTCTTTTTTCACTTTTAATTTTGTTTTCCCTAAACAAGGGAAGGCGGAATAAAAAGAGTGATGTCTTCCCGAGCGTGTTCCCTAAAAAAGGGAGCGCACGATCAGGGATATTTTCAGGGCACTCACGACCACTCACATGCACAAAATAAGGGGGTCATGTATAAAATCATCAAAATAAGGGGGCAATGTGAAATTTTCCAACCAGCTTCATCTTGTCTCCACCTAGCTTCATCCTTCTTCTTCTCTTTCTCCGGTATTTGGACCAACCAGCCCCAGGCAACATCACCACTTTCTCTCCATCCTCCTCCACAACATCCACACCCGTCCCCAAATCCTTCGCCATATACTCTGTAAATCCACCCACCCTAAAATCCCTCCTAAACATCCTTTCCCCAAACAACTCCATCACCATTGACCCCGCAGCCCCACCCTTAACCGCCTCCAACCAACCCTCTAAATCCAACCTAGCTGCCTTAGCAAACACAAACCTTTCAACCCAACCAAATTCCCACCCATGGTAATTTGATTATCAATCTTGCAATTCTGCCCACACCCAGGCCCGCATCCCCGCTTGCCAAAATAACCAACTTCCTGATGCAGGAGCAAGTCAAATTGATATTAAGATATACGTTATTATATCTAGTTGATTGTGATTATATTGTAATTTTCGGATTTATATTTATTAGGGTAATATTTTTATATTTAGAAGTAGATTTAAGCATTTAATTGATGTATTTAAGTTCCATTAGGTTACTATATATGTAAGGCAAGTTTTTAGGAAGTTTTAGCTTGTTTTCCAAGCTTTATGAGTCATATAAATATATGGCTCGATGTAATTCCGAATTTAGCTTGAATTTTAAGAATTGATTTGTTTCCTTCCAGTTTTCGGTATTCTTTGTGAATCAACGAAATTGATGCCTAAATCATGGTAGGGCGTAGACCTCAACAGGATTTGGATGCCTAGATCGTGGTAGGCTACAGGATTTAGAATATCATTGCTTGTAGTCGTGCGCGATTTCAACAGCTTGATATTTATCAGTTACTTTTAATTACCTTCCGCTATATCCCTTCCCCTCCTTTGCGCCAATATCCCCACCAGAGACAGGAGCATCAACGGCCCAACATTTCTTTTCCCGGGCGACTGCGAATATTTGTTTAGCGAGTTCTGGGTGGCTGCTGGTGTGATCGATTACGACAGCTCCGAGGGGTTTAGGGAGGAGAGAATTGAGGTGGAGTCGGATAAGACAATCCCTTATTTTGTGCATGTGATTGACACATGCTCACTTAACGGAAATATACAAACGACGTTAGGGCTAGAGACCTCCGATGAGTAAAAAATATCTACTTCGGTCAGTGATGAAACTTTTTGAAGTTGGGGGACTGATGATGAGTTTGGCCAAAGTTCAGGAACTAATGTTATACCTAACCCTAAATATTTTTACAGTTTATTGATGTACTTTAACTAATTTTTAATGATCAAGTTTGTCACTGTACTTTGATAAAATTTTACATTTTGCCTCTTTATAATTTTATTTTATTTTTGCAAAATTATTATGGTTGCAATTTCACCATTATTTCAAAATACTATCTAAATTCCTAATAAAATTAATATCAAGCACGTTTCACCTCCGGCAAGATTTGATACATAGGTTTGGTGACCCTTCATAGGAGTAATTTTTCCCATATACTATATTACAAATTTACAATGACAAATTTGCATCCCCAATAAAATTACAATAATAATAGTTTTGCCTTAATACTAATATATAGTGACAAAATATAAGATTGGTTACCTTAATTATAGTGTATACAGTAGTTGTATATTAACTAGGTCACGTAGGCCGCTCATTATTCAAAAAATAAAAAAAAAATAAAAAATGGTAGGCGGCTCACAAATTTCTACTTGATTAGTTAGTGCCGTAGTGGTTGGTCAACAATGGAGGAAGGAATATCCAAATCATGGTATTATCGAAGCATATGAATTTTTAAATTAAAATGGAGAATTTCATATCAGTCCTTTCAAGTTTCAACCGCCAGGTTCCACATATTTTTATTTAATCGATAAACTATATTTTTAGACCAAAATAAAAAAAGATATCCTTAATGAAATTGAATTAGACGCGTTGTATAAAAAATACAGTTTGTGCATTGAAAAAAATAATTGTGCTTTGGGATTAATTTTCTTCGGGGTAATCTATTTTGTGATCGGAAAAAAAATTGTGCATCGGGATGCAATAATTGGGGCAAACCCTTTCCCTTCTAGCCCATGCCCTCCACCAATATCCAGGAATCCCTCGACTGCCGATGAAGAGGGAAAACAAACTGCCGATGAAGAGGGAAAAAGAACTGGATCTAAAGCTTATGACCCAAGAAAGGCAAGAGCCAAAACCTCCTCCGTTGATGATTATGCTCCTGCTACTCGAGCAATCCCATCGTACAACTACTTTTCGTTCCCCTTACCCGAAAGCTTCTCCTAGAGAACTGAAATCAGTAAGGTACTAAAGGTTTGTGAGACATATGCACAAGGGAGAAATTGAGAAATTTTTGGGAAAGCGATCCCATTTGTTTGAAGGGAGAAAGAAAGAAAGATGAGCATATATATATATATATATATATATATATATATATACACACACACACACATTGACTAAGTGATCCCATGACAAATCCAAATGGGATCGATGCTAGTAACCCCATTCTGAGTCTCGATCCTCTATTCCAAAAGTGTATTTCATCTTTTATTTCAATGTCAGATCCACCGTTAACTTGTCAATTAGTAAATTAACAAAATTAATTATTTAAACAAAATCAATTACTGATTAACAAGTTAACGGCGGATCTGATATTGGAATAGAAGATGGAATACACTTTTGAAATAGAGGATCTGAACTCCCCCTTTCTTATTCTTGTGCCCGTCGGTAAGGACAGAAGTTGAGCAAATAACTTCTCATCTCATTAAAGAGTAAAGACGATGGTGATTATTTTAGAAATAATTTTATTAAAATAAAATTTAGGGATTAAAAAAAAGGGATGGGAGGGGTTAAAATGTTTGGGAAAGGGGACCGCAACAATTATCTCAAATAAAAATTAAAAAGAATGGAAATAATTATGGACAAAAGTTCTTACACATAAATGATAATTTATTGATTATTTATCAAAAGAAGAACAATAAAGTGGAAATAAATTGGGAGAAATTACAACTCTTTGTGGTACCAATAAACACCTTTGCTCTCTTCATGATCGGGCTCGATATATATACATTCAATACCCTCTCTCCACATTGCCTTTAGAATTGGAGTTCTATCGATCTTGTAATACTCTCCCAACACCGGCTTAATGGCGTCCCTTGCTTCCTTGGCATGATAATGTGGAATGTGTGAGATCAAATGGTGCAAGACGTGAGTATGCGTAACGTCGTGTAGAACTCTGTTTAGGATTAATCCAAAATCTCTGTCGATTGTCGACAATGCACCCCTCAACCATGTCCACTCGGTCGAATCGTAATGAGGCAAAGAAAGATGAGTATGGTGCAAATACGTGATCAGAACGAAAAAGGCGTTCACTACGAGTACTGGTACACCGTACATGCACATGGTCCATGCTCCACCTTTTGCTTCTACTAGTTTGTAAAATCCATATGCCGCTGCAAGAATTCCAGCGTCGGAGAGGAGGACTTGAATGCGTTCTCGTTCGGTGAAAATTGGACTCATTGGATCAAAGTGGTTAGCGAAACGCTGGTATTTTTTACCTGATACATTGGTTAAAAGATATAGAGGGAAGCCGACAATGAGTCTGAACGCATGTGTGAAAACTCGACCGGGTGGGTTGTTAAGGATTTTGGAGTAGATTGTGACATTGGCTTTACGTTTGGGGATGTAAACTTCGTCGTTGTCGAGGGAGTTAGTGTTGGCGTGGTGGCTACGGTGGCTGTATTTCCATGCAAAGTAAGGGGTGAAAAGGGGGGAATGGAGAAAGAAGCCGACGGTGTCGTCTAGCCATTGGTACTCACTAAAGGCATGGTGACCGCATTCGTGACCAATGACCCAAAGACCAGTGAGGACGCTTCCTTGACAAAACCAGTAAAGAGGCCAAGCTAGGTAGGACAAAGGAGAAGGGAGGAGTGGGATATAAGTGTTGGCAAGGTAATAGAAGATTGATACGATAATAAGGTCGTGAACGACGTAGGAGAAAGAACGAAGGGCGGATCGCTTGAAACAATGGGGAGGGATGGCTTTCTTGAGATCACCCAAGGTGAATGGTGGTTTTGAAGTCGGTTGACGTTCGAGGACATTTTTGCCCTCGGCTTCGGTGGATGCTGTCATCCGGCCACCAGCACCCATATTTCCCAAACTGATCTGTCTGCTAGCTAAGAGAGTTGATAGAATTGAAGGGAAAGAAGAAAGAGAAGCTCTGCAGATGGGAGTTCTCTTTCTTTCTTTCTTTGGCAATGCTCTTAGGGTCTACCAAGTTAAGGTATTTATATAGTGGAGTATAATAGTATATGCTTAAATTTTGTTGGCCATGGCAAAACTAAGCCTATCAGACTTGACCAATGACCATTGTTTATGTCTAGTCATTGTGCGCCACTGCTGACTTTGACTTGATATACTCCCTTTATTTTTGTTGATGAACATTTTGTTATATAGACATCATTGATTGGTTGATTTGTTAGTTGGAATCATGCATTTAGGGAACGGATAAAATTACATATACTTTGGTCTAATATAAATATTACTTTCTCTGTTTTAGATAAAAAAATCTTTCATATTATTTTGAGATATTTTACGTAAAAACTTTTTTTGAAAATCATTCCAACTTTACCTTGGATTTGATATTACAATGTTGATAATGATAATTTGTTATTGTAATTTTTTTTTACTTCTAAAGGGCGTAAGAAGGGATCGAAAATGAGACATCACACCTTATAAAATCTCATCTTTACCACTGGACCACCCCCTTAGGGACATCGTTATTGTAATCATGATCTCGACATAATTTACATAAAGATCATGGATTTTACAAGAGCCCGTCCTTTACTTTTGCTACTGATGGCAGTTTTTTAGAAAATGATATCAATTCTATTATAACATCATTAATTCTCTAAAATATAATATCGCACAAAAATAAATTTGATTTAACAAAAGCATTCACCGGTCGTATTGCTTATTTAACACTTTTTGCATTATTTAGCCAAATACGCTATATATATCGCACGTTAAATTTGATTTGAGAAGAAATACTTGGGCTTCACCGGTCGTATTGCGATTACTTTAGTCACACATACTATAAGGCCAAATACGCAAAGTTTTTTTTTTAAAAAATAAAAAATGAAACACTCCACATGGGCTATAGCCAGAGAGAAAATGTAGAACTCCAAGTCACACATACAAGCCATCAAAAAAAAAATAAAATAAAAAATCTCCACATATATATCATTTAATTTTAAATATTTAATTGGAGATTTTTAGATTCATTTTTAAAAAAATCAGACAAATTTTCTATACATCATTTAATTTTAAATATTTAATTGAGATTTAGGCGCCTGCTTAGCTGCCGCCTAAGGGCCACCAAAGCACTTAAAATTTTGGCAAATCGGTGAAATAATCGAATAGGCACCACCTTGGCGGTCAACTACCGATTTTTTTTCTTCATATTTTAAAAATTTTGGCCCAAAACAACGTTATTTTGGGTTTTTTTTTAAATAACAATAATAAACATCAATTTTAAATTATTAAATTATTGTTGTAAATTTGTAATTTGTTAACGAACAATTGAAATATTTTGAACCTTAGAATAGTATTAAATGTCGGTTTACTGTTAAAATTTAACATTATAATATAATCATTATTTTTAAATTATTAGGTGATATTTACTATTAGTATATTTAAAAAATTAATATTTAATAATTAAGTTATAATAAAAAAAAATATTAATAATTATATATTATGTCTTATTTATAAGCTTCGTCTAAGCCCCCTAGACGCTGAAATGTGACGCCTAGCAATTTTAAGAACATTTTTTTATCAGTTAAAAAGGTAAATTAATTAAATTAGATTAAAACTTAAGTCTTAAACCACTATAATTAGTACTAATAGCGTAAATGATAAGAAAAGGAAAGTTTGAAATTTCATTCAAGAGGGAAGAAGACTGGAAGCCCTATGATTCTGTTCTTTCTCACAGACCGATAACAAATAATCGACCTAGCCTATATACGTGGAAGAAACGGCTAACTAAAATGTAAAACAACAATTACAAAGGCCCTTTCTAATATGCAAAAGTTACAACCATACACTATTACTTTCAACTATAATGGAATTAAGAAATTTCTTCAAACTTGACTTGATCTCTCCATACTTGGCATTCTTTATAACCTCTGCTGCATATGTCTGTTTGAATCCATTATTGTGGGAATCAATACTGTTAACACCCCCCCCACAAGTTGTGGGAGTGTAAATGCTCACAATCCCCAACTTGGAAAGAAAACTCCAATGTAGATTCTTTCCCAAGAACTTGGTGAAAACATCAGCAAGCTGATTCTTGGTGGTTATGTGATGTAAATTGATGAGGCCATTCTTTATCTTCTCCCTGATAAAGTGACAGTCCAACTCTATGTGTTTTGTCCTGGCATGATAGACAGGGTTATTGGCCACTGCTATAGCTGAGGAGCTATCACAATACATCCTAACAGGTGTAGATAACTGAACCTGTAAGTCCTTTAAAAGACCACTAAGCCACATTACTTCACGGTGGCAAGTAGCCAAAGCCCCTGACTCACTCCTTCAAGTGGAGGATCTAGACACTACCGACGCTTCTTTGAATGCCAAGAGATGAGTGATTTTCCCAAAGATCATACAAAATCTTGTAATGGACTTTCTCATTAGGGTTCCCACCACTATCACGTAAAGCCGAAGTTCAAGTTGATTAGAAGAAGGTAAATAGATTCCTTGCTCGTGAAGCTTTTACATATCTCAAGACTCTATGCAAGGCTCGCAAATGAGTATTCCTTGGACTTTGAACAAACCGACTCAAGCAGCAAAGAAAGGCCAAGTCGTGCCTAAGAATCGCGTAAATAAGCTTCCCAACCAACGCCTATAACTCGAGGGATTTTCCAAAAGAGTACCCTCATTCATCATTAGTTTTCCATTTGGATCAAATGGAATGGTCGAGGCTTTCAGCATTCGAAGTCATGCCGCTTCCACCAAGTCCATAGCATATTTTCTTTGGCTCATATGAAAACCATCCACCGACTCGATCACTTCAATCCCAAGATAATACTTGATGGACCCTAGGTCCTTGATATCGAACTTGTCATGCAAAAGGACCTTTTAAAGAATTGATGACTCCTATGTTATTTCCAACAAGAAGAACATCATCAACATACACTAAGACACTTGTGAATTCATCTCCTTCCTTATGAGTGAAAAGAGAGTAGTCCGCAAGAGACCGAGTATAACCAAGTTCCAAAAGGAATTTAGTCAATTTGGAGAACCATTGTCCGGATGCCTGCTTCACCCATATAGAGACTTCCTCACTTGCATACACCGTTAAGGGCTGTCTGTCCTTTATATCCAAGAGGTATATCCATATACACTTCTTCTTCTAAGTCCCCATGCAAAAATGCATTGTTAACATCTAACCGTTGTACCTCCCAATTTTGTGCCGCAGCCTATAGCTAGATAGTCCTAACAAGGACCATTTTAGCCACTGGGCAAAGGTCTCGAGAAGTCTATTCCTTCGCCCGATTGTATCCCTTAGCAACCAATCTGGCCTTTAATCTTTCCACACTCCCATCAGAATTATATTTTACTTTATAGACCCATTTGCATCCAATGGGTCTTTTCCTTGTGCTAGACTAACAACATCCCATGTATGATTGGCTTCAAGGCGCTTATTTCCTTATTCATGGCCTCAATCCATTCTCGTGTGTAGAGTCGCTTGGTTGTAAGACTGCGGCTCTTGTATGTGAACCATGGAATTTGCACAATGATGATAAGTATGGTCGTGTCTATTAAAAACGTAAGAAACAACATAATCTTTAAGTTTAACAGATGGATATTTAATTCTTGGATCTTCGTTGGTGGTGTGTGTGTTCATGGCTTCGTGCCATCAATGGATTCATCTATGTTCCCCGGAAGTTCATTTATATTGTGACTTTCAGATTCCTCTATGTTGTTAGTTTCATTGCTCTTGCTCTGATGTTGCATATACATGATGGGAGAATCATCATGAGAAAGATTAATATCAACATTGGGCAGAGTGGTAGACTGCCCTACCTTTTCAGATTCAGATTGATGAAGGGAAATATGGATTCATGAAATATAACATGCCTCTAATAAAGGTCTTCTTAGTTTCTAGGTTGTATAAAATGTATCCCTTCTGTCCTACAGATATCCTAGATGAACACACTTAATAGCCCTAGGGGAAACTTATCTCAAGGATGAATGGAAGCATAGAAAGGCATCCAATGGTTCTTAAGTAATCATATGAGGTGCGCCTTGTAGAGAACCTCATAAGGAGTTTTGAAATTAGTGGCAGCAGTAGGGATTCTATTAATTATGTGTGTAGCAGCTAAAAGGCAAGATCCCTTAAATGGGAGGCAATCCAGATCGAAATCTAATGGCCCCGGACATATCTAGGAGGTGTTGATGTTTCCTCTCAACAACTCCATTCTCGCTGTGGTGTATCAACACAGAACTTTGGTGTATAATCCCTAAGTTTACAAGGAAGGGTATTACTTCGAATTATAGAACTCGGCCCATGATCACCCTACAAAACTTTATATTGGTTTGAAAATGATTTTGGACATAGGCATAGAATTGTTTCAATAAGGTGAAAACATGAGTTTTAGTGGATATCATAAAAGTCCAAACACCCCTAGAAAAGTCATCTACAATGGTTAAGAAGTATCTACAACCATTCAAGGTGGCTTTTCTATAAGGTCCCCAAAGGTCACAGTGTATAAGATCAAAGCATGCTTTACTTTTAATGCCACTAACATGGAAAGATAATTTGTGTTGTTTGGCAAGGGGGCACACATCACACAAAGAAATTATTTCAGTATCTAAGGTTTTATTACATATATGATTTAAGGGAACAATTTTCTTTAAAGTGCTAAGAGAGGTGTGGCCAAGTCTTTGGTGCCAACAAATGATATCTTTATTTTTGGAGGAACAAGTGAAAACATGTCTGTAGTTGGGTATATGATCAGCTTTGAGAAGGTAAAGTCCATCACGTAGATCACCAATAGCTATGATCTTATTCATCCGATGGTCCCGAAAATGCATTGCTTGTCAATGATAAGAGTATGGCATTTAACTGCTTAGATAGTTTTGACATGCATAAGAGATTATACCGAAAATTGGGTATGTAAAACACTTCTTCAAGAGTCAGTTGTGCATTAATGAGGACTTTTCCTATGTGAGTGACTTTAACCTTAGTTCCATTAGGCAGGGATAAAGTGATGGGGTGTCTACTTATTTCAATATCATGCATAGCAGACAAGGATGTACATATGTGATCTGTAGCTCCTGAATCAATAATCCATGTATATAGAGAATTGTAATTGATTATAGAATTGTGGTCTGTGATAGATGTACCTGCCATGTGTGTCATTCCACAAAATTTATGTCCTCCTTGATTAATGTTGAAATCCTCAGGGCTGTCTTTAGCCTTGAGTATGTTCATGACTTGATTAAGATGTCTTTGCAATTGTTCAATACTGGTCTGTCCCATGTTGTTCTTGTTGTCTTGATCAGTGTTCTTAGCCTGTGTTGACTGTGTTTGCATGATTTTAGGATTTGTAGATGTAGGCTGGTTCCCATAATTTCCTTGGCTCTTTCCTGATGTCCCTGATTGGTCTTTGTTGAGTCTTGCCTTGTGTGCTGGATGGTTTGGATTTCCAGGATGCCCCAAAGGAAAACCTTTAATTCTGTAGCAATCATCTTTGATATGGCCTTCCCTATTACAATGATTACAGAACACACCTTTCTTGAAAGGGGGCTTGTTATATCCAACCTTGTTTTGAAAAGAACTGGTCTGAACTCTTTCTCCCATGTTCAGGCTTTGTCCCATTTGAGTAACATTAGTAGCAAGAATTCCTGATTCAGACACAAAACCTTGTATTTGTGTCTCCTCTTGCCTCACCATATAATATGCTTCTCCAATGGTGGGCAAAGGTTTCATCCTCAGAATTTGGCCTCTTATGTTGATATAGCTGTCGTGCAAGCCCATCAGGAACTGCATCAGTTGCCTTCTCTGTTCTCTTGATTCTTGGTTCTTGAGAGAACCACAATCACAAGGGCATTTGCATGCTGTTATTGGGTCCAAAGCCGAAGTTTCATCCCAATATCCCTTCATCTTGTGGTAGTAGGCTTCCACAGATCCAGGTCCTTGTTCAAGTCTGTGTAATTCCTTCTCCAATTGAAAGATTCTATGACCATCTATATTGGCAAACCTTTCCCCCAATTCTTTCCACACAGAATTGGCTGTGATGACATATTTGAGACTATTACTAATCTCCTCAGTCACAGAGTTAAAGATCCAAGATATAACCATGTCATTGGCCCTTGCCCATAAAGGAAACAAGGGATCTTGCTTCTCTGGAATAGGAAAAGTCCCATCTATAATTGCGATCTTGTTCTTGGCAGACATGGCGATCTCAAGAGATCGTTTCCAGGAATTGTAGTTTTCGCTCCCTGTAAGTTTTGTGGCAATGAGAACAAGACCAGGATGGTCATTGTTATGGAGATATAGAGGATGCATATTGGAGTCTATACCTATCTCCATGGTAGGGATTTTGTTCTTCGTATTTGGTGATTTGCTTTTGGTTTCGAAATTTAAATGCCCTGTCATCCCGAGCGATGTGATACAGGGATGAAGATCAAAATAAGGGGTTTTGAATAACGAGCAAGATCACTGGTTACACCCTAGATAATCGCTGCTCTGATACCATGATAAGAAAAGGAAAGTTTGAAATTTCATTCAAGAGGGAAGAAGACTGGAAGCCCTATGATTCTGTTCTTTCTCACAGACCGATAACAAATAATCGACCTAGCCTATATACAGGGAAGAAACGGCTAACTAAAACAGAAACAACAATTACAAATAGGCCCTTTCTAATATGCAAAAGTTACAACCATACACTATTACTTTCAACTATAATGGAATTAAGAAATTTCTTCAAACTTGACTTGATCTCTCCATACTTGGCATTCTTTATAACCTCTGCTGCATATGTCTGTTTGAATCCATTATTGTGGGAATCAATACTGTTAACAGTAAAATATGGCACGCACCAAATAATCCCAAATTTTGATGTCTTCCAAAGTATATAAATTAATGGATTATTAATAAACAACAAAAAAATCAATAAAAAATGACAAGTTGGTTGAAAGGGTAGGAGACATATTCAGAATGATTACTGACTCTTTTGTCACGTCCAGTCGTCCACAATGGCAAGTCAATGTAATCGAACCCACAAACTTGACTAACTGAATTCTTTGAGGTCACTAAAGTTGTGGATCCACATCCTATGAAAATAAGGATTAATCGGTCCCCCAACTTAACACTTTTTTCCTATAATGGTGATAGATGTTGAAAATTTTCTACGGTGGTCTTTCATTCTTATTTAGTCCTTAGTTCCATCATCGTTAATAAAAACGTTAAATTTTCATTAACTTGACCAAATTGCCCTAACTTGATGTTGTTTGGTATGTCCACGTGACCAATACTATTGAGGGTGAATACTTTAAAAAGTCAACTTTATAGTATTACATTATTGCCCTTAACTCATCTCATTTTTCCTCTTCCCCACCGTCGCCCATATCGTCGGACCTTCAAGTGCAACATTCATCCGGTACCTCCGTTGTATCCTGAGAGATGATCGTCTCATGTCAAACTTCACGCATTTACAGAGAGTAGGATGAATTACGTTTCAAGGAAACAGTGTGATACACAGACCTTGGTTACAGCTTCATCAAACCTGCAATCGACTCCCTTCATCAGCAACAATTTGGTTTTCTATTATAATTATTTTGTTATACATTCTATAATTTTGTAATAGAGATTTTTCCCAACAGGAAGAAGGTGGGTGTGGTGGGTGAGGAAACACACACTCCTCCCTTATAACAAATTGTTTGCAAATAGAAAGGCAACCATGCTTGACATTTCCATTCTCGTCCATTATCACCTTATACAAAATTTGTTTTGATTCATCCTCAAGCTCAGACATTTTCCTCCCAATAAATTGATATAAAAAAATGTTTTCTGGGTTTACCATCGCTTGACGCTTTGTAAATTGACTGAAGAGTATGTCACCATTCTTAGAATAAGCCTATACTAAAGTTGTTGTTCTCTGTCCTTCCGCATTCGTTATATGGTGGGTTGACCTCCTTTCGTAGTCGTCACCGCCAATCGTACCCAAATCGATACCCACCACCTTCTCGTTCACATTTCTTAAGGGTCTCCCGACCAACTCGTTATATTACCGTTAATAGCATGGGACGTCTGGTTACCATAAAATTGTATAATTAAAATAATTAAACGTTCTATAATTAGAATAGGACACTGACATGCATGTTTCCAATACTTCAAAGGATTGTATATTAAGCAACCTAATTATATATATATATATATATATATATATATAAAGGGTTATTGCCTCGTGCTTCAGTACTTGGGAAATTGACGGCTTCTCTATTTCTTCTCGTCTAGTTTTTCTTCTCTTTTAGCTCTAGGTTCTATTTTTCTTCTTTGTTGTTGCCCGATTCGTTCAACCATTCATGTGTCGGAAATCGAAATATTTGGCACTGATTGTACTAATTTTGAGTTGATCTAGAGCTGTCTTACATGAAGAAATTGAACATAAATGAATTTGATTAAAATATGTGTTCTCTCTCTCTCTCTCTCTCTCTCTCTCTCTCTCTCTCGCTTCGCCCCTTCCTTTCTCCCTCTCGCCTTGTGCTTCATTTTCGGGACCCTACGTCAACCATTCGAACATTGAATCAATTGAACCGATACAAGTGTCAAGCTTGAATGATATGTTCAAAATCTATTCATTACATTGGATTCGAGGGAAAAAGAAAGGTCTTTCCCTATCTCTATATCTTAATCACTTCAAAAAGAACTGGCATAGGTGGATATTCCTTTACTATACTTTGTCAATCTTCGCCAGATGAAAATCCCGAGCACTCCAATCATCTTCCTTATGCTTGTCAATATCTAGCGAACATTTCCCTCAAGCCATTCGACATACAAATCAATGGGTTTTTGACAAACCCGAGACTCCCAAAATTAGATTTAAACTAGATTTGTAATGGAAGATGAGATATTGGGGGATTTAGAAAAAAGGTTGAGGAGATAGAGTGGGTATATTTTTCTAGGTTTTACATCTACAATGAGAAAAAATGACGGAATTAATTAGGGCATCCACAGTCATAAATCTATCAAAAGGTTTATTCCTCGTGCCACGTCATGCCACGTCATCAGCTTATAAACCTTTTCTCTATAAATCTATTTTCCACTATACATAAATCCATAAAAGCTTTATAACATGGACCAACAACTAAATATTTTATTATTTCTCAATACACATTTAACCCCAAAATTATAAAACAAAGTCCAGTCATCAAGTATAAACCGGTTGATAAACATCAACCTTTTGATGTTTTGAAGCTATGACATGACATCTCACAATGGTTTGGAGCTTTTGGTAAAGGTTTATAATTTTTTATCAACCTTTTGCATTCTTCCATTGGAGTTGCACTTAGTTTAGATTTTCCTCCTTTTTTTTGTTTGATCAAATTCCCAACTAGGAGTACCAGTAGATGAGCTTCTACCAATTAGAGTCAAGGACACACCAATGGTAATTTTAGAGAAAAACCTTTATGCTATTGACAGAAGAAAGTCAACAAAGTAGACAACCTGACACCTCAACTATTAGCCTTGATATTTGAAGTTTTAGTTTTATATTTGATTAATAAAATACTATATTCTTCATTTTATATATTATGATTAATTACAGGTGTACATCATACTCAGCTTAAGTGAGGGTAAAATTGTCATTTCATAAAAAATTAATGTTTCATCCAAAGATAACGCCACCAGGGACTAACATGAAGCTCAAAGTTGGTTTGAAGAGCCACCATAAGAAAGTTTCAATATCAGTTACCATATAAATCAGAAATGGCAAGTTTAGGGACCAAATTATATATTAATCCTTTTAAAAAAACAACGAAGTACCACCAATTTATCAAAAGGAAATTTAGTTTGATTTTAGCTTCCGTCTCAGTCAAGAGATCGCATTTTCCGAAAAAAGCTGTCCACGTGCCCTTCTCTCTTCTGAGCCGGTTTATCCCTTTTCTCCAAAATGAGTGGGTCCCTTTAACTTTTTTTTTCTTTTTCCTTGATATTTGGTATTTTAATTTGTAATTCAAAACAAAATAAAAAAAGTATTTTTATGAAGTACACATTTTAATCTATAAATAGAGACTTAGTTTGACTCATTTGGACACCAAATGGATTTTTGTTTTTCAATTTTTGAAGTTATTAGGGATAAAGATGATGGGATATGAAAGATTATTAGGGTTTGTGTCAAACTGTTGTACGAGTTTTTTATTTAGGTAGCTTATGAGTATTAAATGAATTTTTATATTCATGTTTAATGAGTTGAGTATTAAATGTGGATCAAAAAAGATCTTTTGCTGTACATGGTCTAAGCAAAACCCATCAAAAGAAAAATTGTTTGGGTTGTGTGTGTGTGTGTGTGTGAGAGAGAGAGAGAGAGAGAGAGAGAGTTGTAACACCCCCATTCCACATCGAATAAATGTGGGGTTTGAATGTCCTATATATGGTGTCGACTTGTGGTAGACCTGGTGACCCAAGCTGATGTGTGTTTAATGGGCTAGTGTGTGAGCTACACGTAGCGGACAAGACTTTTGAGCTTGAGTCGTTACAAATAGAGAAGAAAGAGAGAGATAGCGGGCATGACTTTCGGGCTCAGGTCGTTAAAGATAGAGAAAAGAAAGAAGTGAGAGATTAACTATTGGTATGAAATGTTTGAGGAAGATATGATGGGTTGAAATTGGGAGTAGAGGTCCACGTACTTTTTCAGTTCAAATGACAAATTTACCTTGCCAAAAATTACGTGAAACGTACGTGATTAGACTTAACGATAGAAAATTAACAAAATTAGACGGAAGGACCATCCCACAAAATTAATTAATACAAAAAGATTCTAAAATTTTAATTTAATGATCAAAACCGAGAAATCCAAAGTTTAGAGGGACCATTTGGGTAGTCTACCCTATTTTTTACAAGTTCGGGGTCTTTTAGGATAGATAGACCGGTAGTGCTGATTAAATTATTGAGATATAGTTCTTATTGGTCTCTTTTTCACGGGTCTCTAAACCAACAAATAAAGTCTTTAAACTAACGTTGATAGAGACAAAGTAAATATTTGGGTTAAGTATACCATTAGTCCCTGAACTTTGGCCAAACCCATCATCAGTCCCCCAACTTTAAAAAGTTTCACCACTAACCAAAGTAGGTCTTTTTTGCTCATAGGAGGTTCCTAGCCCTAACGTCATTGTTTGTATTTCCGTTAAGTGAGCATGTGCCACTCTAGACACCTCAATTTCATACCCCTGCTATGTAAATGACATGAAATATCAAGACCTGTTAAAACTTAACAAATGTCAAGTTACAGGGTTTAAAAATGCAAAAGGGAAAGCAGGATGCGTAAACAGTGAAATGCAAGGGGCCAAAGTGTCAAAAAACAGCATAAAAATACCCCAGGCGCCACCCACTGCCCTACCTGGCGCGGCGCCCACTCCTCCTGTGGGTGGCGCCCAATAGTGCTTCCATCACTGTAGCTTTTTTGCCTCCGGTATAACTCTCTCAGCATGCGATACAAGCCGATGAAGCACAAAAAAGAAAACTTAATGATGAAGGAGTCCCCATTTTGGCCTATAAATAGAAGGCCCCGGCTTCAGTGAATTCACTCCAGACTTCACGCAGACAGTTCACACACTCTCCGCACACAGTTAAAACACCGTTGAAGAAATACGCAGTGAGTCCTGAGCGATCGTCCTAAGAGAGTTCCCCTCCTCTAAAGCCTCGAAGCTCTATCAAATCTCCTCCAAACTCAAATCCAACCGGTCAAAGTGAACCTTAGCCTCCCCACTAGGATTCCACCCTATTTCCCCGGTCCAAAAATCCCAAAAAAAGCTTGCCCCTAAATCCAGATGCCAACTGGCCGTCGGAAGCAGCTGTTTGCTCGATTTCCGCCATCAGCAAGCAAATAACAGCAAAAAGCAAGTTGTTGCTCCGCCCATTTCCCGAGGCCTAAAAACAACTTTCGGAAGCAGTTATTCTGCCTAAATCTCCACAACAGCAAAAGACTCCCTCTCCCGGAAGGACAGAGCGATCACACCCCACGCTCCTAAAGGGAAGCCTTTAAGATGTTTTATTAAAGAAGTGCTATTTTCAATCAGCCCAATGTAAAAAATATAAGTAGTTATGTTGCCCGGATTTCTATAGAAAATAGCACTAAAAAGAGCAATTATTATGGCCAAATATTTATATATTTGTAATTTCCCGGAAGGAAATGGCTGCAAGTTTGTAATAATATAGATACATATACATATATATATATATATATATATATATATATATATATATATATATATATTTAAATGTTTTTTTCATTTATTAAGTAAATTTAATAAAAGCATATTTTAGCCAAAAACTATTTTGAGACCGAAATGACGAGTTGGGTGCCTAACACCTTCCCACCTAGTAACTTAGCCTCCGAACCCTTTTTACAAACTCTAGTTATTTTTTGTTTTTCTTTATTTCTCATTAAAATTAAGATGGTGACTCTGTTACAACATTTTGGATCACAGTGAGGCAGAGCGTATTCTCACGCGCTCTTTGCAACATTCTTTTGCACTTTTAATTTTGTTTTCCCCTAAACAAGGGAAGATGGAATGAAAATGGGCATTGCATTTTCTGCATATTGTTTTCCCCTAAACAAGGGAGGATGAGATACAGAAAATTCCAAATCACTCATAGTGGACTAAAGCACACTTAGTGACCGAGGCGTATTCAACGCGCTATTGACAACACTCTTTTTGCACTTTTAATTTTGTTTTCACCTAAACAAGGGAAGATGGAATAAAAAGAGTGATGTCTTCCCCGAGCCGCGTGTTCCCGGCCCTAAAAAAGGGAGCGCACGATCCGGGGGATATTTTCCGGGGGCACTCACAGCCACTCACATGCACAAAATAAGGAGGTCATGTATAAAATCATCAAAATAAGGGGGCAATGTGAAATTTTCCAACCAGCGTCATCTCGTCTCCACCTAGCTTCATCCTTCTTCTTTTCTTTCTCCGGTATTTGGACCAACCAGCCCCAGGCAACATCACCACTTTCTCTCCATCCTCCTCCACAACATCCACACTCGTCCCCAAATCCTTCACCATATACTCTGTAAATCCACCCACCCTAAAATCCCTCCTAATCATCCTTTCCCCAAAACAACTCCATCACCATTGACCCCGCATCCCCACCCTTAAACGCCTCCAACCAACCCTCTAAATCCAACCTAGCTGCCTTAGCAAACACAAACCTTTCAACCCAATCAAATTCCCACCCATGGTAATTTGATTAGCAATCTTGCAATTCTCTGCCCACACCCAGGCCCGCATCTCCGCTTGCCAAAATAACGAACTTCCTGATACAGGAGCAAGTCAAATTGATATTAAGATATACTTTATTATATCTAGTTGATTGTGATTATATTGTAATTTTCGGATTTATATTTATTAGGGTAGTATTTTTCTATTTAGAAGTAGATTTAAGCATTTAATTGATGTATTTAAGTTCCATTAGGTTACTATATATGTTAGGCAAGTTTTTAGGAAGTTTTAGCTTGTTTTCCAAGCTTTATGAGTCATATAAATATTTGACTCGATGTAATTCCGAATTTTGCTTGAATTTTAAGAATTGATTTGTTTCCTTCCAGTTTTCGGTATTCTTTGTGAATCAACGAAATTGATGCCTAAATCATGGTAGGGCGTAGACCTCAACAGGATTTGGATGCCTAGATCGTGGTAGGCTTGCGAACCTCAACAGGATTTAGAAGATCATTGCTGGTAGTCGTGCGCGATCTCAACAGCTTGATATTTATCGGTTACTTTTAATTGCCTTCCGCTACATCACTTCCCCTCCTTTGCGCCAATATCCCCACCAGAGACAGGAGCATCAACGGCCCAACATTTCTTTTCCCGGGCGGCTGCGAATATTTGTTTAGCGAGTTAGGGTGGTCACGGTGTGATCGACACGACATTTCCGGGGGTTCAGGGAGGAGAGAATTGAGGTGGAGTCGGATAAGACAATCTGTCGAAGTAGATCACAAGTAGATCGAACACATGGCCCCCTTATTTTGATGATGTTATACATGACCCCCTTATTTTGTGCATGTGATTGACACATGCTCACTTAACGGAAATACACAAACGATGTTAGGGCTAGAGACACTACTAGAAAAACAACCTTTAGTGACGGAATTTTTCGTCGCTAAAGGCCAAATTCCGTCGCTAATGGCTCCCCAACGACGAAATTTTTCCGTCGGTTTGCCGTCGCTGATGTCCGATGGACCGATTTCCATCGCTAAAGGCTTTTAAAAATTAATTAAAATTGAATTTCAGCGACGGAAATTTCTGTCGCTAAAGGCTTTTAAAAATTAATTAAAATTGAATTCAGCGACGGAAATTTCCGTCACTAAAGGCTTTTAAAAATTAATTAAAATTGAATTTCAGCGACAGAAAATTCCGTCGCTAAAGGCTTTTTAAAATTAATTAAATTTGAATTTCAGCGACGAAAAATTCCGTCGCTAATAATGTAAAAAAATTAAAAAAAAAACCCCAAATATACTATTATTATAAATTTTTGTACCTAATAATATAACAATTAATACAAAACTGAAGATACAAAATAAACAATAATATAAAACCAATTTAAAAACATCAAACTGTAAATGTTATTACAACAATCCATGTAAATTATATATAACAATTAATACCAAAAAATTGTTTCTAGAGTTAACTTATAAATTTAAACTTGTACCAATCCATGTAAACCATATCTAAAAAAAACCTAAAAATAAAATTTAAAAAATCCTACGACATGAGGATCAAGAAAAACTTCATCTTCACGGCAATCAGCTAGAAAACCTGTCCAAGTAAAATTACTATTTTGATTAAAAATCAACAAGAAAAAGTAAGTCATTGTTTTTATATGATCAAACAAGAAGCTTTAGAAGCTTAGCATAGGAATACATTTATGGCATAATCATCATTTCTTTGCTTTTTTTGCTAAATGAACCTAAACATGTACAAGTTATCCAAAATCAATTAGTTAATAATAATAACAAAAAGGGTCCAACTCTATTTCCCCCACCCCCAATATGAGTATTAAACCAGAGGAATGGAAAGAGAAGAAATGGAATGAATGTTGCTTGAAAGTAAGCATGTTCGGTTTCAAAGTCCCCCAACGTACATACAGTTATATTGTTCGGTTTCAAAGTCAATTAAACTACAACCATGGATTTCATAGCATCAACATGGCCACCTAGCTAACAAGCGTACATAAATCGATGTTTAAACATTAATACACTAAATTTACACAAACACCCCCTTTATTTCTTACCATTTACACTAACACCCCCCTAAACGTACATACATTTATCTTTTCTGGTTTCAAAGTCAACTAAACTACAACCATGAATTTCATAGCATCAACATGGCTACCCAGCTAACAAACATACATAAATTGATGTTTAAACATTAATACACTAAATTTACACTAACACCCGTTTATTTCTTACTATTTACACTAACACCCCCTAAACGTACATACAATTATGTTGTTCGGTTTCAAAGTCAATTAAACTACAACCATGGATTTCATAGCATGAACATGGCTACCCATCTAACAAACGTACATAAATCGATGTTTAAATATTAATACACTAAATTTACACTAACATCTGTTTATTTCTTACTATTTACACTAACACCCCCCTAAACGTACATACAGTTATGTTGTTCGGTTTCAAAGTCAAGTAAACTAAAACCATGGGTTTCATAGCATCAACATGGCTACCCAGCTAACAAACGTACATAAACCGATGTTCAAGCATTAATACACTAAATTTATGCTAACACCCCTTTAATTCTTACCATTTACACTAACACCCCTCAACGTACATACAATTATCTTTTTTGGTTTCAAAGTCAATTAAACTACAACCATGGATTTCATAGCATCAACATGGCTACCCAGCTAACAAACGTACATAAATTGATGTTGGGGTTGGGGTTGGGGTTGGGGTGGGGGTGGGGGTGTGGTTGGGGTTAGGTTTAGGTTTAGGGATAGTGTTATGGTTTAGGTTTAAGGTTAGTGTTACGAATTAGGTTTATGGTTTAGGTTTAGGTTTTAGGTTTAAGGTTTACGCTAGGGTTAGGGTTGGGGTTTAGGGTTGGGGTTGGGGTTGGGGGATGGGGTTGGGGTTGGGGTGGGGGGTGGGGGTGGTTGGGGGTTAGGTTTAGATTTAGGGATAGCGTTATGGTCCATGTTTAAGGTTAGTGTTACGAATTAGGTTTATGGTTTAGGTTTATGTTTAGGTTTAGGTTTAAGGTTTAAGGTTTAAGGTTTAAGGTTTACGTTTTAGGGTTGGGGTTTAGGGTTGGGGTTGGGGTTGGGTGGGGGTGGGGGTTGGGGTGGGGTTGGGGTTAGGTTTAGGTTTAAGGATAGTGTTATGGTTTAGGTTTAGTTTTAGGTTTAGGTTTAAGGTTTACGTTTTAGGGTTAAGGTTGGGGTTGGGGTTGGGGTGTGGTTGGGGTTAGGTTTAGGTTTAGGGATAGTGTTATGGTTTAGATTTAAGGTTAGTGTTACGGATTAGGTTTAGGTTTAGGTTTTAGGTTTAAGGTTTACGTTTTAGGGTTGGGGTTGGGGGGGAGTGTGGTTGGGGTTAGGTTTAGGTTTAGGGATATTGTTATGGTTTAGGTTTAGGTTTAAGGTTTACGTTTTAGGGTTAGGGTTGGGGTTTAGGGTTGGGGTTAGGGTTGGGGTTGAGATTGGGGTTGGGGTTGGGGTGGGGTTGGGGTTAGGTTTAGGTTTAGGGATAGTGTTATGGTTTAGGTTTAAGGTTAGTGTTACGAATTAGGTTTATGGTTTAGGTTTAAGTTTAGGTTTAGGTTTTAGGTTTAAGGTTTACGTTTTAGAGTTGGGGTTGGGGTTGGGATTGGGGTTGGGGTTGGGGTTGGGGTTGGGGATGGGGGTTGGGGATGGGGGTTGGGGTTGGGGTTGGGGTTAGGTTTAGGTTTAGGGATAGCGTTATGGTTTAGGTTTAAGGTTAATGTTACGAATTAGGTTTATGGTTTAGGTTTAGGTTTAGATGTAGGTTTAGGTTTAGGTTTAGGTTTAGGTTTAGGTTTAGGTTTGGTTTTAGGTTTTAGGTTTTAGGTTTTAGGTTTAAGGTTTACGTTTTAGGGTTGGGGTTGGGGATGGGGTGGAGGTGGGGGTGGGGGTTGGGGTGTGATTGGGGTTAGGTGTAGGTTTATGGATAGTATTATGGTTTAGTTTTAAGGTTAGTGTTACGATTTAGGTTTATGGTTTATGGTTTAGGTTTAGGTTTAGGTTTATGGATTACTACACTGAAGCCCTATGTTGGCATCAGAGAATAAAGAATTGTAGTAGTTCAAACTTTGTCAAGAAAAGATAGTACATTCGAGACACCCACAGACCATCTATTTAAAATTGAAATTAGCCCTGAAAACTCAAACATAGATAATGAATCATTCTATTTTTCACCTACTTCATTTTTTTCATCTAGACGATGGGAAATTGCATTCAATATGTTTTCAATCAAGAAAGATAGTACTTCCAGACCAAAATCAATATGTTTTCAATTAAGAAAGATAGTCACCAATATTTCTAGGAAATTCCCAAGTTATCGAATTGTTCGACATTGAGAGCTTCACAAGCATTGTGAGGTTTGAAAATACAGTCAAATCAACATCTGTTGATAATGCCAGGTTGTCAAGAACAACCCCAGCAACATTTCCACCATTACACATAATCCCATTCCAAGAGGAAGGACACCCATTGAAGTCGATAGATTCCTCATTCCAAGAATCAAGCACATACCCTGTTGGGTCATGCTTGATTCCTTTCTTAAATTCAAGCGAGCCAAAATGTCCAGGAAGGAAGCGACAGACACGTGCAACTAATAGTGTAATTATCACCCAAACCCTAAACATCTTCATACTAACTAACCTCAAAATACTGCTTCACCCAAGAAAAATTCAAAGGGAAAGAAACTCAAATGAGATTTTTGAGCTTCTAATATATAAAATTCCAAGGGAATCCAACTGGGTCACAAGAAAAATTGCAGACTAACTAACCCCAAAATATTGCTTTACCCAAGAAAGATTCAAAAACAAACAAACTCAATGAGATTTTTGAGCTTCAAACATATCAAATTTCAAGAAAAACCAACTGGGTCATACCATTTAACAACGAAATCTAAAACCCCAAAAATACTAATCCAAAGCCTCAATAATAAGAGCTCGAAAATGCAGATACTTAAGAATCTCAACCAGGCTACACACCATTCAACATAAAAACACAAATCCAACCACACATTTACACAGAAACAGAATTTGGTGGGTGTGTTTCAAAGATCTATACAAGGAAATGTTCAGCATTTGTCTTACCAAAGATTCAAGCTTTGGAGCACAAAAAAAAAAGCGAAAATAGCAACTCGGTAGTGCAGATTCAAGCTTTGAATGAGGAGCTGCTGCAACAACAGATTTGTAAATTAGATTTGAACCGAATGTAAAATGGGGCTTCAAATCTGCATTATATACGGACAATGGATGGACATGGACCCAACAACAACAACCCAACAAGAATCATACAGCATGAACACCAAAATGCAGACAATCAATGCATGAATTCACAGGCAAAATCCTCAATTATTATACGAAACGAAACAAAAGAAAGGGAAAAGAAGAAGATGCAAGCGACCTGAACGGCAAAGCCTCATCCAAAGCTTGAATCGCACCAAACGGTGAAGCTGAAGACGACGGCCTCTCCGGTCGGATTCGCAGAAATCCGACCCTTCCTTTAGAGCCGAGTTTGCTTCAAACCCACCAAAAGAGATGAAATCGGTAGGAGGCGGGGAAGTAATCGGAGCTCGAACCGAGAGATGGCGGCTGGATTTGGTGCGGCTTGGAGGACAGAAGTCGGAGAAGATTGAGCAGCCAAGGGCGATCCTTTGGAAGTAAAGATGGAGTGAGTGTCATTTAGAAAGAGGATGGAACGTCTGGCTGAGCGATCTACCGGCGATCTGGCTGAGCGATGATGGAGGATGGTGGTCGGGGGCAGAGGAGCTTGGTGATTCGCCGGATAAGAAAAGACGAAGGGGCGGCTTGGAAGGCTTGGAATGCACAGATTTAGTTGATTTAGGTCTTTAACTAATGGAAAGATTGTTTTTGGCGGTATTGCTGGATTTTGGGGTTGGCGGTAGAGGGAGTTTTAATTTTTCGCGAGCATGAATTTTAATTCAAGGCGTAAAATCCGTTTTGAAATAAAAATTCATCATTAAATTAATATTTGTCATTTGAAATATTTGTTTTTATAAATAAATAATGTTTTGAAATATTTGTTTTTGTAAAATCCTTTTGTAAATTTAAAATAAATAATGTTTTGAAATATTTGTGTTTTTGTAAAATCCCTTTGTATTTATTTATATATATATATATATATATATATATATATATATATATATATATATATATATATATATAGGAAATATTATAATCATTTTAATAAATGATATTTTATTATTAAATTAATATTTGAAATATTAATTTAATAATATAATATCATTCATTAAAATGATTAGCATCAATATCATTACAAAAATAAAATTATTCACATTACAACTTAATTTATATATTAAAGAAAATAATAACAAAATTATATAAATAGAGTAAATTTGAATTTGCATGTGGTCATCTTGTGTTGCATATCTCTAGCACATTCACTTCGCTAAAAAAGCTATTCAACAAATATTTGATCGATTGGGTTTTACGACGGATCGTCGCATAACAAATATTTGAGAATGCATTTGTCATCTTCAACATTGTGTTTTCATGTTAAGTTAAGTTAAGTTAAGTTAAGAGAAGTTAAGTTGCATACATTTTAATAAGTTAAGTTACAGTTTAAGTTAAGTTGAGTTAAGTTAAATACGCGTTAACGTTAAGTTAAGTTAAGTTGTTAAGTTAAGTTAGTTAAGTTAAGTTAAGTTATTGCGTTCGTTACGTTAAGTTAAGTTGCGTTAAGTTAAGTTAAGTTAAGTTGTTACGTTAAGTTAAGTTAAGTTGCGTTAAGTTAAGTTAAGTTAAGTTAAGTTATGTTACCGTTGTTAAAGTTAAGTTAAGTTAAGTTAGTTAAGTTAAGTTAAGTTAATTATGTTATTAAGCTAAGTTAAGCGTTATGTTAAGTTAAGTTAAGTTAAGTTAAGTTGAAGTTATGTTGCGTTAAGTTAAGAAGTTAAGTTACGTTACGTTAAGTTAAGTTAAGTTATGCGTTAAGTTAAGTTTGTTAAGTTAAGTTGCGTTACGTTTAGTTAAGTTAAGTTACGTTGCGTTAGTTAAGTTAAGTTAAACGTTAAGTTAAGTTAAGTTGAAGTTAAGTTAAGTTAAAAGTTAAGTTAAGTTAAGAAGTTATTACGTTAAGTTAAGTTAAGTTGCGTTACGTTAAGTTAAGTTAAGTTAAGTTAAATTAACGTTAAGTTAAGTTAAGTTATGTTAACGTTACGTTAAGTTAAGTTAAGTTAAGTTAAGCTAAGTTGAAGTTATGTTGCGTTTAGAAGTTAAGCCACGTTAAGGTTGAAGTTAAGTTAAGTTGCGTTAAGTTAGAAGTTAAGTTAAGTTAAGTTAAGTTAAGAAGTTAAGTTAAGTTAAGTTGCGTTGGCGTTACGTTTAAGTTAAGTTAAGTTACGTTAAGTTAAGTTAAGTTAAGAAGTTAAGTTACGTTAAGTTAAGTTAAGTTAAGTTAAGTTAAGTTAAGTTAAGTTGCGTTAAGTTAAGTTACGTTACGTTTAAGTTAAGTTAAGTTAAGTTAGGATTAAGTTGCGTTAAGTTAAGTTAAGTTATGTTAAGATTAAGTTAAGTTAAGTTAAGTTAAGTTAAGTTAAGATTAAGTTGTTATGTTGTTAAGTTCTGCGTTAAGTTAAGTTAAGTTGTTAAGTTGGCTTGAAGTTAAGTTAAATTGGATTGAAGTTGCTTTAAGTTAAGTTAAGTTAAGTTAAGTTGAAGTTGGTTAAGTTGCGTTGCGTTAAGTTAAGTTGCCAAGTTAAGTTAAGTTAAGTTAAGTTAGGATACGTTAAGTTAAGTTAAGTTGCGTTACGTTAAGTTAAGTTAAGTTTTAAGTTAAGTTAAGTTAAGTTAAGTTAACGTTAAGTTATAACATTTTGCCGATAGGCATAGCGTGTTTCATGTTATAATGGTTCATTATACTCCATTATAACATTTCCCCAATAGGAAGTAAGCGTGTTTTAGGCGAAGGCAGCCATGTTATAATGGTCAATCGTACTCCATTATACCATTTGCCAATAGCGTAAGCGTGTTTTCATGTTATAATGGTCATCGTACTCCATTATAACATTTCGCTTGATAACAAATAGCGTGTTTCATGTTATAATGGTCAGCTATCGTACTCATTATACCATTTCGCCAATAGGCATGGCGTGTTTTCATGTTATAATGGTCCATTATACTCCATTATACCATTTCCTCGATAGGCGTAGCGTGTTTTCATGTTATAATGGTCATCGTACTCCATTATACCATTTCGCTAATAAGCGTAGCGTGTTTTCATGTTATAATGGTCCATCGTATCCATTATAACATTTCGCTAATAAGCGAGGTGTTTCATGTTATAATGGTCTATCGTACTCCATTATACCATTTAAGCTAATAGGTAGCATCGTGTTTTCATGTTATAATGGTCCATCGTACTCCATTATACCATTTAAGTCAATAAGCGTAGCGTGTTTTCATGTTATAATGGTCCATTGTAGTCCATTATAACATTTACGCCATTAATAAATAACTGTGTTTCATGTTATAATGGTCCATCGTACTCCATTATACCATTTCGCAATAGCGTGAAGCGTGTTTTCATGTTATAATGGTCATCGTAGTCCATTATACCATTTCGCCAATGTAGCGTGTTTTCATGTTAAGTTACGTTAAGTTAAGTTAAGTTATGTTAGAATTAATTAAGTTAAGTTAAGGTTAAGTTAGTTAAGTTAAGTTAAGTTAGGTTAAGTTACGTTAAGTTAAGTTAAGATTTAATTACGTTTAAGTTAAGTTAAGTTACGTTGCGTTAAGCTAAGTTAAAGTTCGTTGCGTTAGGCTAAGTTAAGTTAATTTGCGTTGGCAAGCTAAGCTAAGTTAGGGATTGAAGATTAAGTTAAGTTGAAGTTGCGTTACATTAGTTTGGCTGAGTTGGGTGCGTTACGTTGAAATTTAAGTTAAGGGTATGTTGCGTTGCGTTGAAAGCTAAGTTAAGTTATGTTACGTTAAGTTAAGTTAAGTTAAGTTAGAAGTTAAATTAAGTTAGAGATTTATGTTAATTCATTAAGTTGAAGTTGAAGTTATGTTAAGTTTAGATTAAGTTAAGTTGCGTTACGTTAAGCTGCGTTAAGTTATGTTACGTTAAGTTAAGTTAAGCTGAGGTGAAGTTAAGAAGTTGCGTTGCGTTACGTTTAAATTAAGTTAAGTTCGTTAAGTTAATAAGTTGAGGATTCGTTATGTTAAATTAGTTAGATTATGTTAAGTTGAGTTAAGTTAAGTTAAGTTTCGTTAAGTTGCGTTACGTCACATTAAGTTAAGTTAAGTTATGTTACATTTAAGTTAAGTTAAGTTAAGCTAAGTTAAGTTAAGTTACGTTACGTTTGGTGCATTAAGTTGCGTTATGTTGAGATTGAAGTTAGAATGGTTACATTAAATTCGTTAAGTTAAGTTAAGTTAAAGTTGAAGTTAGATTTGCGTTGCTTTTCACGTTACGTTAAGTTAAGTTAATTTAAGAAGTTAAGGATTTGCGTTACGTTAAGTTACGTTAAGTTAAGTTGTAATGTGAATGCTTTAATTTTTGTAATTATATTGATGCTAATCATTTTAATTATTGATATTATATTATTAAATTAACATTTCAAATATTATTTTAATTTAATTTTAATTTAAGTTAACGTTACGTTACGTTAAGTTAAGTTGTAATGTGAATGTTTTAATTTTTGTAATTATATTGATGCTAATCATTTTAATTATTGATATTATATTATTAAATTAACATTTCAAATATTATTTTAATTTAATTTCAATTTAAGTTAACGTTACGTTACGTTACGTTAAGTTAAGTTGTAATGTGAATGTTTTAATTTTTGTAATTATATTGATGCTAATCATTTTAATTATTGATATTATATTATTAAATTAACATTTCAAATATTATTTTAATTTAATTTCAATTTAATTTCAAATATTATTGATATTTTATATTAATTAGAATTTAATTTACAATTTATTTT
>JABEVN020000741.1:0-28484 GCA_013146195.2 Codonopsis lanceolata | reverse complement strand
ATCTTCATTGTGAGAAGTCTTCATAAGTTAGCTTCATGTAGTTGTTTATTATCAAGTTACTTTTCAAACTTTATCATCAAGTTCATAAAGATGAAGGAAAAATGGGATGCTTTTTTGATCTAAGATTTGTTTGCATCCGAAAATCATAAAGCTTGAGAAGAAATTTGATGATAAATAACAATTGAAGTTTTAAATAAATCATATGGAGTGATACGGAATAACAATAAATAAGCTTGAGAAGAAATCCATACGTATATTAAAGTTGGTGAGGATCACTCTCATAGTGATATATCACCCAACTTTTGATATTGTTGTCTCCACATCACTTGACTTGAGACCTTTCATTTTCTAGTCATTAGTTAAAAATAATAATTAATAATAGTTAATATGATATTGTGATATTAATAATTTACTATTAATCTCTTCTATTGTTAATAATAGTGGAAATCTTATATAAAAATACTTTTACTACCAAAATCATTTCTTAACCAATGTGGGATAATATTATTATATTGATATTGAGTGAGTACTTTACTTTGATGACTCACTTCTAACATCATATTTTAAGCATTCATATCTTATTCATCCAAAACTCGATTTGGACAAATAAATATATCATTTGGATACTTTTATCGAGTAGAACACATTTGCACAATTACTTTTGTTAACAAACAAATGATATGCATAGAAATTTTTGCCTCAAATTGCACAATTTCTTTAACTAAAAACACTAATTTTTCAACAATATTATACTTTAAGTCTTGATATCTTATTCATCAAAAACTCGATTTTGATAAATAAATATATCAATTCGATGCTCTCACCGAGTAGAACACATTTGCACAATTATATTTGTCAACAAACAAATGACACGTAAAGAAATTTGTGTCTCAAGTTTTACAATTTTTTTTTACTAAAAACACTAATTTTTCAACAAGTATTATATTTTAAGCATTGATATATTATTAATCCAAAACTCAATTTGGACAAATAAATATATCATTTCGATGCTGTGACCGAGTAGAACACATTTGCGCAATTACATTTGCCAACAAACAAATGATACGTAAAGAAATTTGTGCATCAAGTTGCACAATCTCTTTCACCAACAACACTAATTTTTCAATAAGATGCATCTCTACTGTAATTACCAATAAAAGTGATGTAACAAACATTGGTTGAAAATCAATATTTGTTTAAAAAGTACGTATTTAGATAAATGATTTTTACTAAACTAACAAAAAAATATATGTTCACAATTGTTAGAAGTTGATGTTGGCTTTAAAAGTCCTTAGACAAAATTTTACCAATAAAAATGATTTATTCCTCATTGGTTACAAAAAATATATATTTATTTTTTTAGATAAGTGACTTCAACTATTATGACCGGTAGAAGATATACATTTAACATTGGCTTGAAAAGTGACATTTCTTTAAAAAGTTTTAAAATAAAATATTTCTATTATTATTACAAATAGAAGAAATGTATCACATATTGGTTAGAAAATTATTTTAGTTTAAAAGTTTTTAGATAAAATTCTTTTACTAATAATAGAAAATATGTGTCCCATTTTAAGAAAAAAAATTTATACTATTATTATTAATAGAATAGATGTATCTCACATTCGTTAGAAAGTGATGTTGGTTTTAAAAGATTTTAAATAAAAGACTTCTACTATTATTACCTATAGAATAAATATATCCCACATTGGTTATAAATTGATAATAGTTTTAAAAGTTTTGATAAAATACTTCTACAATCATGCCTCAAGTTGCACAATTTCTTTCACTAAAAACACATAATTTTTCAACAATTATTATACTTTAAACATTGATATCTTATTCATCCAAAAACTCGATTTGGACAAATAAATATATCATTTTGATGCTTTCATTGAGTAGATTACATTTGCACAATTACATTTGCCAACAAACAAATGACACGTAAAGAAATCTTTGCATCAAGTTACACAATTTCTTTCATTAACAACACTAATTTTTCACTAAGATGCATCTTTGTTATAATCTCTCTACATATAAAAGTCAAGGTTGTTTCATACAAATTACTAGATGGATAAAAATAATCATTCATCAAATAAACCTCCACCATTTAATTAAGGACAAAACAAGTAAATTTATCATGACAAAAAATAATGTTTGAACAAAAATAACCCCAAATATAATAAATCACTCACCATTAATTAAGGTCAAACAAGTAAATTTGTCATAGACTAATTAGTTTCATTCATAATCAAATAATAATTTCATCCCTTGACTTATATATATTTTAAAGTTAGGTCCTACAGTTTAGAATTATATTTATTTCGTCTTGTATTTTTATTTTCTTATCATTTTCCCCATCCAACCATTATCGTTAAAAATGCGTCCAATATTTATTTGAAACTAAAGAATAATATGGTTTTACTTTCTTAAATATGTTCGGTAAAGACATGAAAGATGTATATGAAAAATTGTTACTATAATAATAGATTTGTTGGTGAGTAACGAGATATTGAGAAAATATGTAGCGTGTTTAGTTATTACCTTTGAATAAGTTAAGAGAAATGACTTAAGAAAATGTGTAATAATGTCAATAAGATGAAGAAAATGAAAAGCCAATTGATAAATGTGTGCGTTTTGTTACAAAAGAATACTTTATCTACAATTTACTTCTTTGAATTTTCAAACTACTACAAGTGGCCTTAAAAATTATCATATTTGTCATAACTTATAGATATTACAAACAAAACCACAGTTAGTACTCACAAATAACTGGGTTCAAAATAATTTACTCATTTCTATAATTGGGTTCCAAACCTCTAACCACTTTTTGTCTTAACTTGTTTGTTCTTTTTCATAGAACATGATGTACTTACGTGTGAGAATCTTTCTATTCCCCTTCCATGACTATTGACTTTCTTTTCTTCTACTGCAACTTTCCTTTAATTGAGAGAGACTGTCACCAATTGACATTCTTTTAAGTAGTCTCATCCTAAATTAGATTCTTTCCTTACTTAGTAATTTGACACCGAAAGTGGATAGGAACTAAGAAATGAGAGATGTTCTAAGAAAGAAGTCCGATTAGTCAGAAGCTAAAGAGATTATATGTCTCCATTTGAGCAAGACAAGGTGAATGCGTTTCTTGGTGATGGTGATGGCGGTGCCAATTATCGCAGAGATAGTGGTGTTAGGGGCGGTGGTGGCAATGATTGTAGGGATGATAGTGATGGTTTAGATGAAATACAACGTTGTGAGATTTCTAAATCATCAAATTTTCAAATATGCATATGAGTTTCAGTTTCAATTTGAAATTTTCAAAATTCAAAAAAATTGTATCTGAGTTTGTAAAAAGTGAAATTTAAGGTTGTGGTGGTGGTGTGTATAATTGATGAGTTTTTCAAATGAGTTACTTCGAAGGAAGGAGTCAGGAATTAGAAAAGGAAATAAAATAAAATCAAAAATTAACTTTTGGACTAATGGTGAAATTTGAAGTGGTAGTGGTAGTGGTGGTGATGGTGGTGGTGGTGGTGAGTATATAAATGATGGGGTTGACGGAAGAAAGTGAAGGATACAAAATTCATTAAATAAAATTTAAATTTCATTTTTTGAAATAATGCATTTTTGAACTTTAAATTTAAATATAAGACAAAGTATAACTAATTTTGAATTATTGAAATAATTAATTATTTTTTTAATTAGAAAAATATTTTAAATACCAAATGGCAAACTAAATTATGAAATTATAACCAAATCTCACTTTGTGCCACAAGCATAATGACCAAAATAATTCTCATGTAAATGATTTTCCATCAATATTTTTAACGCCCATGGATGAGAGAGGACATAGTGGGACAACTAGAAAAAACGTGTATGAAAGTGAGTGATCATAGGTTGGGAAATACATTATTAGAGGTATATGAAAAATTGTAATTATAATATTACATTTGTTGGTGAGTATCAAAATATTAAGCAAACTTGTAGCGTGCTTAGTAATTATGTGTGAATAAGCTAAGATAAATGCGTCAATGAAATGTGCTATAATTGTCAAGAAGATAAAGAAAAATAGAGAACTTAGTTGACGAATCTGTGCATTTTGTTAGAGTAGAAATTAAGCTAGAATCTATAGGATAAGCGTTTGAAGAAAGTAGTTCGACTTAACGGAAGCTAAAGATATTTTATTTTTCCGTTTTAGCAAGACAAGGTGAACACGTTTCTTTGTGATGGCGATTGCAAGGATGCTGGTGGTGGTGGTGGGGGCGATTGTAAGCATGACAGTGGTGATTTAGGTTGAATACGACATTGAGCAAAAGAGTAAGGAATTAGACAAAGAAATAAAATAAAATCAAAAATTGATTTTTGGGCTAATGGTGTTATTTGAGATGGTAGTGGTGGTAATAGTGGTGGGTCTATGAATGATGGGGTTGATGGAAGAAAGTGAAGGATAACAAAATAAATTAAATAAATTCTAAATTTAATTATGAGACAAATCATAATGAAAATATTGCTAGCCTTACAACTAATTTATAAATTTCCTTACAATTAAGCCTTCTAGGGCAAAAATGTTTTTTTCCAAAACAACTTTGCTTCTTTACTTAGTTGTAAGGAAAGTATAATTAGTTGTATGGATATCATTTTCCCTACCATTTCTCTTCATTCAAGCACATCTCTCTTATTTTTCTAATTGACTACAACTTAGTGGTAAGACCTCACCCATACCTAATAGGTTGTGGGGGTCACCAAAGGGGGTAAGTGGGGTACTAATAATCTAAATAAAAGAAAGGATTTTAGTAAGTGTAGTCTAAATAAAAGAAGAAAGGATTTTTAGTAATAGCCTCGATTTCTACTTTATTTCTACTTTGAGGAAGATCGGAGATGGAGTTTGGTTAGAATCGTAGGAGGACAATGCCAAAGCTGTGATATGTGTGACCAAAGTGAGAAGGGTTTGTTGTGGCGATGATGACTATTATGGAGGAGCAAAAGATGTGAACTTGCACCGGGAGAATATGGAAGGAGATGGTGTGAGATTAGAATTTTAACTTTTAATACATTTACCCTTTAACTAGATAAGGAAAATGACATTTTTGCCCCGCAAGTGGAAGACCACGTGCTATTTAACGTGAATATTTTAACGTCCATCACAGGTAGGGTGGAAACTAAGAAAAAGAAATTTATAATGTTAGATGTCATTATGGCACAATCCTTAGGTCGGGGTGCAATATACGATTTGGTGAATACTTTAAGGTGAAATTGTAATTGGCTATATAATTATTTTTGGATAATTTAAACAATTATTTATTATTTTTATTTAAAAACATATTATAAATACTAAATCGTTAATTACATAATGAAACTATAATCAAATCTCATTTGTACCCCAAACAAAATGACAAAAATAAGCTTTATGTGATATGCACATACCATTTTTCGTACGTTACTATTTTTAATGCCCATAGACGAGAGAGGACAAAGTGGGACAAATAGAAAAATAATGTATGAAAGTGAGACACTCCGTAGGTTAAGGTGCAATGTGTGTAATTTTGGAAACTTATCATATTTTGGCCCCATCAAAATTAGTCCAAAATACACATTGCCCCCTAAGGTATCCACCAAATCCACTTTGGCCCTCAAAGTAATTTTGTAGCATTTTCATATTCCATATCAAATTTGGTGATTGGGATGTCACGTGTAGTAATCGTAGGATATAAATGGTATCGAATAATGTTTAAGATCGAGAATTTGCTCTAATCAAACCATAAACCATATCAACGGTGTCAATTGGAAAAATTTATTGGAGTTTAAGTTAGGGGCGCTAAAGACGGATTGAACCATGATGTGCCTCATCATTATCATATACATCTGTGATGGGTTCAAATATGAGTTTTGAAATTCAGGGTGTATGCTTATGCATTGTGTTGTACAAGAGAAAAAGAGAAATGAATTGTGGTTTGATTATTTAATATTGACGGCTGTGACGAGTTTAATTTTTTTTTTGTGGGTTTTTTTTCTTGACACTTGAGTGCGATTATCTGATCTTGAGTTTTATCTTTCTAATCTCTGATATGATTCCGCACTATTTTTATTTATTTTTCTACATAAAAATTTGAATAAAATATTTATACACTCTTGAGTTTTATTTCATTTAAAATTTAAATTTAAATAAGATGTCATTGTTGGAGAAGAGGCAGAGAAAACATTGTCAGAGAATAAAAAAATGAAGTTTCTCTTTGGATAATAAAAGCAGAGAAAACATTGCCAAAAAATGACCAAAATGCTTTATATGTGAAATACCATGTGCACCTCAACGTCAGATTGGTAACCTTCATAGTAGGTAGGGGCAAACTAGAAAAAAATTATAAAATGAGTTATGAAAATGACACAAAACTTAGGTTGGGTGGTAAAGTGAGACTTTATAGATACTTTGGGAGAATTTTGTATTTTATAGTGCAAGTATATACTTTGGGGTTGTGAGTTTGATTTCTATAACACAATTTATTATTTTCTAAACAGAGTCGTATATTTCAGAAACGACATAAACAAAGTTTTCAACAACAATGTGTTTATCTAAGATAGTAAGTTTGAATTGTTTTTAATTTAGACACCGATAAAAGTGAATGAATTCATGTTTCGCATTAAAAAAGAGATTTAAAAATAACAAATAAAAAAGACAAATATGTAGGATAAGTTTCTATACAATAACTAAAAGCATACATTACAAATGACTGAAAAACAAAGTATCGAAAAATCACACAACAACACAATTTATAAGTCTAAAAAACTATAAAGATTAAAACACAAAAAAAATCTTATAATTAAAAGTAAGCAAAAAAGTGAAGGGACTAGCAAATCACTTAAAAATCCCATTAACACCATGCGCGTTCACCACGTGGTAACTAGGCCATTTTCGTTTGTTCTCTTCCCTAGCGGTCCCATTTTATTGAATATAATATCATTTTGTACAGAGGGATTTTTTTTATAAAAAAGATCACTATATTAAAGATGTTAGACAACTTGAAGTAGTGGCGGATCTAGGAATAATACTGACCGTGTCCAAAATTAAAACTATCACATAAAAAATTAGAAATTATAATTGTCATTTACGCGTTTTCATACGTTGAAAACGCATAATTACATCATCATCACTAACATTCATTAACAAGTCTTTTTTGGTATAACATATAAGAGAATCATTTAAAAATTCAATTAATTAAACTAATTTTTTTTAACACAAAACCTTCTTATATAAACTTAAAAAAATTATCAAGAAACCCAACAAAACAACAAATAATTCTAACAATGAAAACATAATATATATATATATATATATATAAAGGAAAAAGTTTCTAAATTTAGAAAGTTCCCGCCAAAAACTATTTTCCAAAAACAGAATGTAATTAATTATGGAAGGGTAGTTTTGTGATACTACTGAATTAGTCCATTTTTACTCAAAACAGTGTGTTGCCCACTGTTTTGTTTGGTTTGCTTGATAAGTTTTGGCATTGGAAACATAAATGAAGAAAACCAATTGATTTCCCCCACCCCACCCACCCACACCCACCCAACTCCTTAGACCACAAACAACGAGTTAGCCAAACTCATTGCTTAAGGGATTCTTACAGATTATGTAAAACAACAAAGGAGCTTAAGGTTGCTTATTTAAGCAACGCTTAACAATTTTTTTAAAGCCAAAACGACGTAGCTTGCCCAAAAATACATCAAAACACAACGTTTTAGGCAAAGCTTCGGCAAACAAAATGCCAAACCTCCTACCTATTTCCGACCTCCTTTCCACTTGTCCAAAATCTATTGGATCCAATTACTTTTCCGCCCCAATTTTTTTTGTCTAATTTTCAGCTTTAAAAAAAGTTTTTTTTCTTTTTTTTAATGAATTAAAGTACATATCTTTTTCCTATAAATAGACTTTGTTTGTTTAATTTTGATATCAGAAAATTTTTCTACGGATTTTTCAAGTTTCTAGCCATTTTTCTCTCTTCCATCTCTTTAAATTTGATTAGCTTGCCCAAAAATACATCAAAACACAACGTTTTAGGCAAAGCTTCCGACAAACCGTCCACCGCATGTGCCAGTGCGACCTCTGTACCTATTTCCTGACCTCCTTTCCACTTGTCCAAAATCTATTGGATCCAATTACTTTTCCACCCCAACTTTTCTTGTCCAATTTTCAGCTTTAAAAAAAGTTTTTTTTTTTTTTCTTGAATTAAAGTACATATTTTTTCCTATAAATAGAGATTTGGTTTGTTTAATTTTGATATCAGAAAATATTTCTACGGATTTTTCAAGTTTCTAGCCATTTTTCTCTCTTACATCTCTTTAAATTTGATTTTTTAATCAATATTTAATATTGCTATTAAATATTTAGATATTAATCTATTTACTTGTTAAGTAATTTATAATTATTTACTAGGTAAGATAAATTTTTATTATTAATATTGCTAATAGATATTAATATTAGTGTCATTACTATTTCCATTGATATTGTTTATTGTTCTTATTTAAGTAGTATTGTTGTTATTATTATTATTATTAGTATTATTATTATTTAGTAGTCAATTAATGTCATTATTGTAGTATTGCTATTTTTACTGATTTTGAACTTAATCAATGACTTCACGTAATTCATCCCGTAAAAAAAGATGAAAAAGAAGATAATTCACGTTCATCTACGCCCAATCAACACTCTGCTCGTCAAATTCCCCAACTAACTTCACAAAACCAAGAATCATCCTATCATAATATTTTTTATTTCGAAAATCAGCCTTCAGTGCAACAATTCCAAAATTTTCCAAATATCGAAGGTATGAAAAATCTTCAAAACGCTCAACAATTTGGAATTTTCATACATTTTCTCATATGCCGCACCAATCATTTGCCTAATTTTCTCATATGCCGCAACAACAATTTGGAAATACTCGTTCACCTTTTTCATCCCAACAATCATAGTTCAACCAATGGTATTTCCTTATGGGAGTGATGAGAAGTTCTACTCATGAATATGTTCCAGGTAGTCCCCCCTTTCAAATTTGCATCAGTTTTCAACACAACCAGAACCAGTTAATGTTGAAGAGGCAGATGAGAATGTCTTGGTTGATGAAAATACTCCTCAAAGTGGAAATTCAACAGCAAGAGTAAGGTCGTCCATAAACGAGATCAAAAATCTGTGTGAATCTTGGGCGAATGTGACTACCGATGTTTATGTTGGTACAAACCAAACTTCTACCCAATTTTGGCAAGAAGTTGCAGATTGTTACAATACACAGAAATTCATGTCAATGTAAAAATCATTTTGAAAAGGTGTCAAGGGGAGGTACAAAATTCTCAGGAGCCTTTAACCATGCCTTAGCTACGAAAGCAAGTAGATGGAATGTTGACGATGTCATTAACAAGACACATATTATTTATCAAGCTGATGAGGGAAAATGTTTCACCTTAATGGAAGCTTGGGGAGTCCTTCGAAAGATACTAAAGTGGTGGGCAACCAATGTTGAAACAGTTCAAAATTTAGACAGTAATGGCTCGAAGAGAAGTCGGATAAATGAAGCCGATCATTTTTTGAATTCTTCCTCCAATGCCGAAGAAGCCTCAACTGCATTTTCAGATCGACCTCCCGGCAGAAAAGCTTCAAAGAATAAAAGAAAAAGAAAAGTTAAGGAGGCTTAACTTGAAGAGTTAAAGAAAGCAAATGAAATCGATTGCGTGTTTAATGACAATTTTGACCGATGGATGAACTTTGCACAAATAAGGCTAGAGGAAGAAAAAAGGAAGAGGGATGAGGCCGTAAAGGATCGTTTATTCAAACAATGGAGTTTCTGGTGAAAAAGGAAAACAAAACAGTAGAAGAGGAAGATGATTGCACTCGGTTGTACCGTGAGTTGTTTAAGTAGATATTATTCTAGTTTGTCTTTAATTCCTGTAATTTGTCTTTCTATTTGTTTTGATTTCCAATTCATGTAATTCCTGTAATATTAATGTAATATGTGATTTCCAATCAATTTATCAAAATTATTGTGCACCGACATCTCGAAATTATTGTTTAGCTTTAGCTTTAGCCTTTTCTTTTAGCTTTTCCTTTAGATTTATCTTTTAACTTTTCAAAAATTGGTGAGTACCGTGACCGTTCATTATTTTCCCTTGGCCTATAAATATCGTAGTGTACACACTTCAACTAATCATCCCAACACTTCATTTCATACCTAACTACAATCATGTCTTCAAGTTCTAGTTTCAATTCTCAGATGCCCAATGAAAATGAAGAAGATGTCAATGATCATGAAGATATAGATACTTTATTTGAAAGACAACTAGAAGAACATATTTTAGACGTCTCCGATCGTCGACGTCGGAAGCGTCAAATCATGAGGGAACTAGTTACCTCCAGTCAAGTAGAAACATGAGGTCGTTAACGTACGTACATAGATAGAGATCGTGTTGATGGCCATCGATGCCTATATGCAGACACTTTTGCGGAGAATCTAACATACACCGACCAACAATTTTGCACACGATTTCGGATGCGAAGACATGTCTTCCTCCGAGTAGTGAAAGCTCTAGGTGATCATACTCCATATTTTCAACAACGATATGAAGCATCGGGGAAACCTCGTTTACCGCCACTACAAAAGTGCACTGCTGCTATAAGAATGTTTGCTTACGAAATGTTCGCTGATGCGTGTGATGACTATGTTCTTATTGGAAAAACAACATCAATTCAATGCGTGAAGAATTTCGTTGAATGTGTGGTTAGTGTTTTTGGAGACGAGTACTTAAGAAGGTCAACAAAGGAAGACCTTTAACGCTTGCTTCATGTTGGGGAGACCTGCAGTTTTCGACGTATGTTAGGTAGTATAGATTGCATGCAATGGGAATGGAAGAATTGTCCTATGTCTTGGTAAGGTCAATATGCTCGAGGGGACGGAAAAGCGACCGTTGTACTCGAAGCAATCGCTTCCTACGATTTATGGATATGGCATGCATTCTTTGGTACTCCAGGTACTTGTAATGACATTAATGTCCTTGATCGATCGCCGGTATTTAACGATATTTACATTGGTATAGTTTCGGTAGTAGGTTTTACGGTTAATGGTAATCAGTATAACTTGGGTTACTATTTAACCGATGGTATTCATCCTCCATGGGCAACATTCATCCAGTCTATTAGATCGCCGCAAAGTGAGAAACATCTTTGCTCAACATCAAGAGACAACAAGAAAGGATGTTGAGCGTGCATTTGGGGTGTTGCAAGCACGTTTTGCAATAATACGAGCCCCATCACTTATGTGGGAGGTAAGTAGTTTGGGAAAAATTATGATGGCATGTATCGTGTTACATAATATGATTGTCGAAGATGAACGAGATACATAATACCGTGTACCAAATGCTTCCGACTATGACCAAGTTGATATTACAAATGGTAGCTTAGCATGAGAATATTTTAACGAGCGTATTCCGGAGTACGAGAGGTATGTTCAAACAAGGTGTGTCGTTAAGGATAAAGAAACACATCGCTGCCTGAAGCATGATCTGATTGAAAATATTTGGAGACTTTTTAGCAACTAAATTTGTAAGTGCTTGAAATGTCACGTTTGCTTTTATTGGTGTTGTATTTTTCCTAATTTTCAGGCTCAACTTAATGTATTGTTCTCGAATTTTTCGTGTCTTGTTGTATTTGTATTTACTATTCTAATTATTGTACTTGTTTGGGAAAAAAACATTATTTACTTAATTATTGTACTTGTTTTACTATTTTTAAAATTATAAACATAATTATTAAATAATTTATTAAATAATTATTTATTTATTACTAATTTTGAAAATATTTTTATTATTTAATATATTAATGTAAGAAGTATATAATAAAATTGTATAAACAAAATTATTGGTTGATATAAGTAAGATATAAAAATATTAAATTAATGAAGATAAAGATGGTGGAGTATGTAAAAGTGTTGGGAGTTTGTGTATTGTTGGAAGAGTTATTTTGTTGTAGAGCTTAAGTGGGGAGCTTAACGACATTTTTGTAATAAAATAGAAAAAAAATGGAGCTTAACCTTCCCAAGTGGGTAGCTTTGTTGTTCATGCTCTTACTCCCCGCTTAGAAAGATGGATGGCGCAGAACCTACTTTGCTCTTTTACCTCGGTAACGGAAAAAAATGGAACAAAAGTGTGGGGATTTGAAGTCGAGGACGGAAGCAGGAAGAAAGGTTTTTACCCACTAGGTCGTTTTCCCAGAAATGGTTCTTATCATGAAGCTTAAACACAGCCAGCTATTGTTGTTGGTTTCCCCGAAAAATTCTCAAATCAGTCCCCTTTCTATCTCTACAATTCTCTCTCTTATCGGTGCCACCTTCCCCGATAACATCGACGGAAATGGCTGACACGAAGGTGAGCTCTTCGTACTCTCTCTCTCTCTCTCTCGCAAACGGAAAAGTAGGTCTCTCGCCACTTCAAAATGCACATCAATTATCCGTCAATTGGCTTATGGAGTTCCAGTCGATCATCTCGACGAGTACCTTCGATTAGGAGAAACAATTGTTATCAACTTGATGTTCAAAATGTATTATTGAGTTGTTTGGAGGTCAATACTTGAGAAGGTCAAATGCTAATGATACACAATGTCTGCTTCAAATGCACGAGCAAAGACATGGATTTTCAGGTATGTTAGGAAGTCTTGATTGTATGCACTTGGAATGGAAAAATTGTTCAGGTAAGGTTAATATGCAAGACGTCATGGGAAGCCAACAATTGTGCTCGAAGCAGTTGCGTCTGCAGATTTATGGATATGACATGCATTTTTTTGGGTCGCGGGTTCTCGTAATGATCTTAATGTGCTATATGAACCACTTTTGTTCAATAACGTACTCGAAGGAAATGCACCGCCGTGTAATTTCGAAGTGAATATCACACAGTATACAAAAGGATACTACCGAACAGATGGAATTCATTCGGATTTGACTACTTTTGTGAAAAAATTTCATACCCGTCGGATGCTAAGCGAAAGAAATTCAAAGAGATGCAAGAGGTTGCAAGAAAATATGTCGAACAAGCATTTGAAGTCCTCCAATCTAGATGAGCAATTATCAAAGGTTTTAGCAGGTTTTGGTATAGAGATAACTTGAAAAAAATAATTTTCACATGTATTATTCTACACAACATGACTGTGGAGACTGTGGGTGATCACGTTACGAATTTAGTTGATGATGTCGTTTATGACTCTCCACAAGTGAAACATGGGTCAACACAAACATTTCAAGAATATATGTAGCGAAATTCAGAGGTACGTGATAGAAGCGCACATCATGCTCTTCTTCGATCCAACTTAGTTGAGCATATATGACGTCGTTACGGTAACAACTAGTGATAGAGTTTAATTATTGATGCTTTTATGTAATTCTAATTATTGAATTGTTTTGACGTAATTTTTAAGTATTTATGTTTTATGTAATTTTATCATTTTGTGTAATTTTTTCAATTTTAATATTTTTATGTAATTTTATATTTATATTATTTTACGAGTTATGTATAATATGTGTTTTATTTGGGATGTATTAATTAGATTATAAAATTTATAATTAAATTATTATTTTTAAATTAATTTATGTCTTAATTTATTTATACGGAATATTTAAATATGAAATATATTAAATAATGTTAAATAAATTTATTTGTTGAGAATTATAAAAATAAAATTAAAGTGTAAAGTTAATGAGGTGGTAGTGAGACCCATTTAAGAAGTTATATAATGGGAAGATATATTCTTAAGTAGGTTAAGAAGAGAAAAATGTGTATGTGCCAGTGAGACCCAATTAAGAATTTGAGGGAAGAATAACAACAATTGTTATGCTCTAACTTATGAAATTGTGGAGTTGAAGAGAAATTTGTTTTAGTCAGCGATCATCTCGGATCAAGAGTAAACTTTGTTTCTGTTTGATAATCTATTCTTTTCCCAAAAGATATTTGGGAATGTTAATAAAAAATGTAAAGGGAAATGATACCAATTGGTTATGTTTGGATGCCAAGGCAAAGGCTGAGATGGGTGCGAAAGCGATAGCTACGGTGGAGGCAAAGGCCCCGGCTCCGGCTCCGGTGTAAGCATTGGCTCCTATAGCGTTTTATTTTTGTGTCGGTGAGCTACTTAATTCCAAGGCTACTTCGTAGGACTTTATTTAATTTAATATGTGTTGATGTTTTCATGAGACTTTATTTTGTTTAATATGTGCTGATGTTTTGATGTGTAAGACTTTTTTGAATTAGTTTAATAGCTGCAGCTAATCATGGCTTCGGCATATATATATTAGGTGATAAAAATAATGATGCATTACAAATGTTACTTTTTATTTGAGGAGTAAAAAAAAAAAAGATAAAAGTTAAAATTAGGAGAATATCTCGGTCGTTGAAAGTGAGACCCATGAATTTTTATTAAATGTGGAAAGTTGGTGAAAATATTACACCCTTTATCTCTAAATTATTGTCCTCCTTTCCATTTTCGTCCGTCTCAAAATAATTATCAAGTTTGAAACGTACCTTTTTATAACATCATTTTTATCACTTTACTCTTACTTTTTTAACATACTTTAATTATGGGGCAAATACACATGGACTTTAAAAGAAACTATACATTAAACCAATATAAATATGACAAATTACAAGTCGGTACATCTTTTAAAACATGTTTTCAAATGAATCAATCTATTTTTTGGACATATCTTTTAGGTATAATTTGGGGCCGAAAGTACATCACTGCCCTTTATGTCGTATTGACGACGTTGCTTCCTCAAACCAACATGCAGCAACATCGTCCTCTATCCTTCTCGCCCCTGCCCAATTACCGATTCCTGCAGTGTAGCTATACCAGCCAGTCGCCGTCATCTCCGATTCCGACCAATAATTTCTTTTTCGACGAATCTCTATTGCTGAAGAAGAAGGTATTAGAGTTGAAAGAAGAAATTGCAATGAACAAGGTTATTCATTTGAAGTCAGTTACTACAGAGAATATTAATTCTGTTTTGAAAGACATCTACATCATGAACAACTTTGTAAGTGATTCGTCTCGTCATGAAGATCCTTTTGTTAAAAAAAAAAAGGCTCTACACTTGCAAAAAGAGTTCATGGTCGTCTTGATCGTAAGAAGCGTGTTGGATCATATGAGAAGAAAATTGAAAGAAGAAAAAAAATTAAAAAAAATGACAGAAATTGAAAAAGTGATTCCAGCTTTAAAGAATCTTTCAGTGGAAGTAAGAGAGCTACTTAACAGAATCTATTTATTCTACATCAGTAGGCAAAATGCAGTAAGTAAATCTAACTCACCGAATTTGTAATGGTATTTTATATCACTTTTAAGATTATTTTTCTGTCATCATAAACTTGTTGAGGTTTGAAAAAATTATGTTAGCAGTACTGATGCCAATCCTTGACAGCATAAACTGTTAGAGGTTTGTCTTGAAAAAACTGTGTTAACTGCCTTGACAGCAGAAACTGGATGAGGTTTTTTGGCTTGAAAAAACTGTGCAAACAGTCCTCATGCCAATCCTTGGCAGTAGAGAATGGATGGGGGGGTTTGGCTTGAAAAAACTTTGTTAACAGTCCTGATGTCTGGTCATGGCAGCAGAAACTGGATGAAGTTTTTTTGCTTGAAAAAACTGTGAAAACATATGGTGTTTTATATTACTTTTAATATTATTTCTCAATGATGTTTTTTTTTTGATAAAATTTGTCTTATGCAGAACAAAATTATATACTGGTGAAAAGATCAAACCAATGATTTTAATGCATGACATTGTACCAATCTTAACTGATAAGTTGGAAGAAAAAGTACGTACATTATTTTTTACCATTCTTGTTAATCTTTTTATTTGTGTATAATATCAAATTAATATTTTTCTTTGGTACAACACATAGAAACATGGTCTATAATGTGTGAACAAATTATCTCCAAAGAAGTTGGTTATATCAGATATGTCATTGTTTTTGATCCTTGCCGTTAGGTAAGAAATTGTTTGTTATGTCTTTAAAAATTAGAAAATTGCTTCTTATTTTCTCAATTGTTTGTTATTAGGTGTATGCTGCAAATATTAAGAGTAATGATTGGTTTTTTGAATTGCTGGTTCAAGCAATTGATAATAGACTTAAAGAAGCAATGTGGTATGAGATTCTTATTTTTCCTATAAACACAACGGGGCAAGGTAAAATAAGTCAGGGGTCTTCGACCATTAGACTCTACTTGTATTTTCTGAAGGTGACATGAGATGGACATTATACAACTCATGTATACACTCAACAACCAGTAATGATTGACATTTGAAGAGGGCTAGAATTCTTGGAAGTTTTATTAGTAATGTATTTAGTTATATTAGTAATGTCTTTAGATTAAGTTTTATTGGTTCTTTCCTCTGTAGGTAAATTACGTTGAACGTATAATGAAAAAACTTGTGGATTTCTTTCCTGAAAAATACAAGTATCTAAACAGGTCTAAATTCAAATGCAATATTGGAAGATTTGAAAAATCACCACAACAAAATGACTACACACAAGATTGTGGTGTTTTTTGAATGTTTGCTAAGAAGACAAACGATTCCTAGCAGTATTGATGCCTATAAATATAGGGTAAAGATGACTGAAATATTTATTTTGGAAGGGGATAAACAAAAAATAATGACAAAATTTGTTTGAAAAGGTGAAATACTGATAATTAAATGTTTATGTTTATTTCATGTTTGTTTTAGTGTATTTTTTTTGTTATTGTAAACTGTTGAGGTTTATTGGATTGAAAAAACTGTGAAAACAGTCCTGGTGCTAATCCTTGGAAGTATAAACTGTTGAGGTTTATTCTCTTGAAAAAATTGTGTTAACATCCTGATGCCTGCCCTTGGCAGCGGAAATTGGATGGAGTTTTTTGGCTTGAAAAAAATTATGTTAACATCTTGATGCCTAGCATTGGCAACAAAAACTAGATGGGGTTTATTGACTTCAAAAAATTATGTAAACAGTCCTGATGTCTGGCCATGGTAACAGAAACTGGATGAGGTTTATTGTATTGAAAGAATTGTGAGAACCCAAACCCATTACTTGTATTATATCATTATAGCATGTTTATCATATGTCTTAACATGTTAGATACTTCAATTGGTTCATGCCATGCTTGCATTAGAGTTGTTACGTTCATAGTCACTTGAATGTCTTTTATGCGTTGCATACCTTGTCGTTTGTGCTTTGAGTGTTTGCCTTAGCATGTTAGCACTCAACCAAGACGTGTTGGGGTTCTATTACCTTTCATATATGACTTAGAACGTTCATCTTGATCATAGTAATCTTGGTTGGAAGTTTAGAAACTTTCTTGCTTTGTTTGGGCCTTAGCGATTTCCCTCGTTGCTCGTATTGCTTGTATTTCGTCTTGCGAAATGTTCGTTGAGTTCTCGACCATGTATTAAGGTCATGACCATGTTTAAACAAGCCTTTTCCATGCCCAAGTTATCCTAGTTTGATTGGTGTTTGATTGGTGTTTGATTCGTTAACCATTCGTCGCATGATTCGAGCCTTGTTTTACCTTGTTCCGGATGTTGTTCGGGTGTGTTTCTGACTTGTTTTGAGTTGGGTTAGACCTTAGAATGGTTTCCTATGAGTTTGGGACCATTTAGGGCATGTTTAGACCAAGTTCAAAGGCTGGACCTCGCGCTCGCATCGAATTTTGGTCACTAGCTCGCGGGACAGTGCTGAGAGCATTGCAAAAATGAACCAAGGCTGTCAACAGGACCATGCGCTCACATGGTCCTTGGAGGATGCGACCGCATCATAGCTGGGTTTCACTTACGGGATTTTTTGATGCAATCTGATTTGGGACCAATTAAGCCCTTGAACCCCCATCCTAATTGAACCTAAACCTTCCTATTAGACCCTAAATGAGTTGGATTAACACTAACCTCAATCACCCTCCACTTGACAAGTGGATTTCCATGCCCTCTCCTTGTGACATGTGGAGTTCCACTCACAATTTGCATGCCATATATAATCCTCCTAATTTGTGATCAGCCTATAATCCCACCATATCTGAATATTTCTTCTCTCTCTTCCCAAGCTTTTGTGTGTGAATGGTGAGGGGAGATTAGTGTGTGTTTCTCCCATAACTTGAGCTCCCGACCTCCGATTGCCAAACCGAGACCACCAAAGTGAAGCTATCGACGAGGAGCACAATTTCATCTGATTAGTTTGTGCTCATTCCATCTTTTTCTTTGGTGTAAGGTAAGCTATTGATTCCCTTTAGGATGTATGCTAGAAATGCCATGTCCCCCTCTTCTTATGATTCCCATGCTTCTACCATGTCCATGCCATGTTTGATGATGATTTGAGTTTATGAGATTTTTGAATGATATGTTCATCTTGTTAATTTAGTCCTAAGCCTAGAATTAAAAGTGTTCTATGCCTCCTTAGGAATAACTATTGTTCTTGGACTAATGACTTTTGACAACTCTTAGAGATTGTGATTTTAGGATCCCATAAACTATGAATTGTTCATCCTATTGATTTGGTCCTATGCTTAGAATTAAAAGTGTTCTATGCCTCCTTAGGAATAACAATTGTTCTTGGACTAATGAATTTTGACAACTCTTAGAGATTGTGATTTTAGGGTTTCATAAACTATGAATTGTTCATCCTATTGATTTGGTCCTATGCTTAGAATTAAAAGTGTTCTATGCCTCCTTAGGAATAACTATTGTTCTTGGACCATTGACTTTTAATAACTTTAAGAAATAATGATTCTAAGGTTCCATGAATTATGAATTAATGATAATTCTTGACTATGGTTGTTATTTGGATTAATGGCCTAGTCTATCCTATACGAGAACTTAGAAAAGGGTTTAGGATGCATTTATCATTTAAACTCTATTGGATGAATTTTTAGAGACGACTCAACTGAGTCAAATTTAGTGAGCCATTGAACAATACCGGCTCAATGATCAATCCCTACGACGTTCTAAACACATTTCACTAAGAATAATAATTCTAGACTCTTGAATTTGGATTGACTACAATGCTTGATTTTAGATGTCATATAATGGAATGCCTATTTGACATGTTGAGTTCGCTCTTGTCGAACTCAATCCTACTTGGTTATTGATGAGAATAATTACTTGTCATGAACGAGATCGTTCTTGTCGACCTCGTTCACTACTTGAGAATTTGTTAAGTAAACACTACTTGGCATTTGCATGAGTCCAGCTGGCATACCCGTCTTTGTTCACACACGCCTCCACCGTGGCCACAGTGGGGAAGTAGCCCCCTTGCTGTAACCATTAGAGCATCATTGGTGTGTCTATCCCGGGCATCTCCTCGGAAGGTCGATGTACTTACACACATCCGACACCTCACATTCCAGATAACGCTTGTATGCAGGAACTATGTAGCGGCCCGGCTCTCCATATATCCTTATCCTATATGATTTAATTATAAGCACCTATGTGAAACAATGTGCATTTTGGATATATGTTCTATATGCTTATGTGACGATATCTTGCCTTGTATGTTGCATATTGCCATGACATGCATGATTGATAGCTTACAAGTCTTTATGACTTACCCATTCCCCTTTACTGCTTTAGATCTTAGCAAAACAGGTCCTTCTCGTTGAGGCTTGCGGTGTTCGTGCCTTGTTCCTCTTTTGGTCCGCCGTTGCAGTTTGAAGAGGTAGTTTAGATGTCCTCTTCCTTTCTTTTGTAATTTGCAAGGACGACGGGTTTTAAAGCAAGTCATTTAGACTATGCTTGGGAATGTGCTAGAACTTGTACTTGTTTATTTTAGTTAACTACTTGTAGTATTTTCACTTGTAGTACTTGTAACCCCTTTAATGTCGGCATTGTGTAAGCCGAGCTTTGGTCATCATGTTTAGTAGTTCACTACGTATAAGTCTTACGCTGAGCATCCTATTAGCTCTTATTTAATTCTTGTCCATAAATTGTTAGCTTGGGTTCCGGCATGTAGTGTCGCCGATGACTTGGTTTAATTGCTTAACTGTTATATCAGGTTTGAAAAGTTTTAAAATACCGGCCTTTTGGTGCCGAGGCGTGCTACGTCTCTAATGTTGCGTCACGTCGTTTTCTTTAATTGAGTCCTTGCATGTTTATATGTTTACTTGTTTCCCTCCTGTTTGGGCGGTCCGACCCGCGGTTCCACCTCGGGTCCGGGTCGGGTCATCACAAGAACTGTGAAAATAGTCCTGGTGCCTGCCTTGGCAGCATAAACTGAATGATGTTTTTTTGTCTTGAAAAAAAATGTGTTAACAGTGCCGATACCTTTTAGATTTTTGTTTGTTTTGAAAAAATTGTGTTAACAGTTCTGATGCCTAGCAGTGACATCAACATTATTGGATTTTTTATGTCTTGAAAAAACTGTGTTAACAGTTCTTGGCATTAGCATTATTGGAATTTTTTTTTGTCTTAAAAAAACTGTGTTAACAGTTCTGATCTTGTCCTTGACATCAATGTTGGATGAGTACATTTGTTGTCAAGAGCCTAAGTTACTTGTCATTCAATCACACCAACATTAAATGAGACAACATGATCAGTCCACCCATCACACAGTGTTAGAAAATCCAGTTGAGTTACAAGTCAACCAATGAGAAGCTGCCACATCATCATTGTCTCCAAGTATAGATAAGGAACATTCCCCTTATTTATTTCAGATGCAACTTTGATACTCAGAAACACTTATCATATTTACTCCACAACTCACTATTACAACGACCATTCTTCCTTCATAAAGATTACAGGAAATCTAATTCTCATGTCGGAGGGTTTGAGTTGGGCAACCCCCAACTCTTTTAATAGCATTGTTCATCTTTGCAGATTAGGACTTCAGATACCAACTTATCGATCCTACTCACCAGCATTGCTGCACACCTGGACAAAACGACAAGATCACCAACATTTTTGTCGTGATAACCTTTAAAAGGAACACATAATTAGGGACAAAGAGACCAAACAATTAAGAGTAGGTCTCCTGTAATACCATCTTACGGATCTTAATTTGTGGGACGGAGTCCCACTGTCTAACAGTTTAACCCACTAACACAGGGTAGATCAGATAAAGAGGATCCGTATTATAAAAAATATACGTAAAACCGTTTTACCATAGTATTTGTCAACAATTAAATGGTGTTGGCGTAGATAAAAATTTTCGTCACACTAGCAAGTAGCATATGCGATATGGTGGTGCAACTTGCAAATTTCAATTGTAAATAAAGTAGGGAATGGAATTAATTAGCTTCTTTTCCGGCTCTGGCGGTTGAACAAAATGGTCTTCTGGCGCCTCCTGCCCCGGCTACTGAGCAGAAAGGTCTTCTACGCCTCCTACCTAGTGTTTCTGAGGAGAAGAAAGGTGTTTATGAGAAGAAAGGTAAGTACTATTGTTTCCGTATTACGGATTATAACTACGATTTCATTCTGTTGATGAAAAGACTTATGTAATTAGTATTGGATCTCATCACATTATCTTCACAATGTCTCAGACAAACACACTCAGTTTTTGGGCGGCTTTATATCGAAACATCTTCATTAACCCACAGTGGGCTTTACATTATCAATTGTGTTACTAAGTTTTTTAAACACTTGTTATATTATTTATTTCCTATACCTACGTATGCATGTATTTTATTTATGGGTACTTATCCTTTGGGTAAGTAATCATTGGCAAAATATTAAAGTTTATGCAATCTTTGCTCAAATAAATGATAACCGATGAAATTGTGGAGTTGTAGAGAAATTTGTTTTAGTTGAGGATCAAGAGTAAACTTTGTTTCTATTTGATAATCTATTCTTAATTTCCCCAAGGATAATATAATTTTTTGGTCCCTGAACTATACCAATACTATGCGTTTGGTCCTTGTACTTTTTTTGTAATGTGTTTGGTCCTTAAAGTAGGTTTTTAGTAAGAGATTACCCCCTGACGGGGTTACCGTCAGTTTTTCCGTTATGTTTTTTTTTGAAAACCCAATTTTACCCTTAGTAATATTAGTGGTTCAAAATAAAAAAAATGAAAAAAGAAAAATGAAAAAAAAGAAAAAGGGAATCAGCCCAAATTCTCTCCACAAACCCACCGTTCTACACCTTCCTTCCCTCTTCCAAGCTCTCACCATCTACAGCCCCAGCTCCGGCCATCTCCATCTCCGGCCACCTTCTGCTCCGGCCATCTCCACCTTCTATATCTTCCTTCCTCCATTTCGCTTCCAAATAGACAATTATGTATCTCTTTCTCTCCATCTCTAAGATGCAAAAAGACAAACAACTGGTGTGCACCAAGCACCAAGCACCAAGCACCCAGCCATTCTCAAATCTTGAAACCAACCAAAAGAAAAAACATTAAAGAAAAACATGAAATCCAGCGTTGATTCCCTTAGAGACTGGACTGAGCTCTTACTGAGATCATAAGCAGCAAATGCCAGAAAGAAAAAAAAATCCAAACAACCCTAAAAGAAAGACTTCAAATAAATATGAAGAGAGTCCTTCTGAAATCAAACTGATCTTTTATCTGACTGAGAAAAGAAAACTACAACATAAAAGTTGCATCTCAAAATCACCCTACAAAATATACTTGAAACACCACGACCACGGGAACAATTTATGCAGGGTTCAGCTTTCAAGTTCTCTAATTGAAAACTTGTTATTTCAAACAATGCAAAGAATGTGTTTATTCACCATGGTGTGAGGTTCCCAGACGTGCTCCCCACGCCCCGCCCTTGGATAGGTGCGCCACGCGGATGCGGACACCACCGCCTCGCTCCACCCTCCCTTGTTTAGGGAAGACGAAATCCAAAGTGCGAGAGAGTCGTCTATATTAGCACGTTGGAATGTGCCTCGGTTGCCTTGAGTGGATTTTGTATCCAAAATGGGAACTAAGGGTTTCTCATGTCGTTATCCCTTATTTCGGGATAACAGATATGGGAATGCATTACCTTTCCATTCTCATTCTCCCCTTTTATCTTTCAGGGAAAATAGAGAAGTGCAAGAAAAGATATTGCGACGCCCCACTTATGGATTTATTAAAATAGCCTTATGGCCCAATCAGATCGCTATGGGAGCTATGGGTTTCCCCGCATCAAGTTATCCCTTGTTTAGGGATACCAGATATGGGAATACATCACCCTCCATTCCCGCATCTCCCTTTTAGGGGAGAACAGAAAGTGCAAAGAGGGAATGTTGCGAGGCCCCACCGATCGAAAGTTTTAGAGTCGCCACCTTTATTTTAAGGCAAAAATAAAGGAAAACCGTAAAAGAAAACCGGAGATTTTAGAAAGCGGGTTCGGGGCTAAGGTTACGAGTTGGAAGGTGCTAGGCACCCAACTCGCTCCTTTCGGTCTCAAAGCGTTTTTGGTGAAGTATGCTCATTGTTATATTAATCTAGCAAATAAATAAGGTCTTATTTTGACAAGGGAAAATTAAACAGATACATTCGTGGCTACATTATTTACGGACTCGCAGCCGCCTCCTTCCAATAATTACAAACACATTTAAGAATATTTGGCCATTATAATGGCTCTTTTACATAATTTTTCCTAATCTAATCCGGCAAAGACAACGGCTTATATTGGCTACATTGTGCCGGATTTAAAATACAACTTTTGAAAATAAATAAAAGAAAGAAAATACAAAATAAAATAAAATACGCTCTTAAAGGTATTACCTTTAGAGCGGTGTGTGCTCGCCTGTCCTCCTGAGAGGGAGTCTTTTTTGTTTTGAATTGAATTGAACTGATTTGAACCGATTGCCGCTTGATTTGATTGATGTTTTGAGGTTTGGGCTGGTCAACTGCAGAGTGACACTTTATTTGGGTAGGTTTTGGCCTTTTCTGGGCGGAACCTAGACTTAAGTTTTGACTTTTTTAGCTCAAGTTACTCGGGCAGAAACGGCTTATTTTGGGATTTTTGACTGGGTTTTAAGGTGGATACCTAACAACTAGGCTAGGGATCACTTATAACCTATGAGTTTTTGATTTGGCGTAGTTTGTATGGGGTTTGGAGATTTTAGGGGCTTCCACTCACCTATCTCGCACCTCTCGTACTAATCAGATCGAAGAAATCGCAGCAGTAGCGCGATGAAAACTTCGCGTAAATTGAACGAACAAAATGAGAGGCCGGGCCTTCTTATTTATACTGGAGCTTGAGGACGCAGTGGGAATTTGTTGATTTCTCTTCGTGCATTGGCCGCTTGTACCGAAGTGCTTGAAAACTTGTACTGAATTGAATTCGTGAGACGCATGAATGAAAGCTTGGTGTGGCCAAGCTTATGCTTGGAGCGGCACCAAGCCCTCCTTAGGTGGCACCAAGCTACTTTTTGCAGTTTGAAATTTTGACACTTTCCCCCCCTGTAGTTCACTGTTTCGCGCATCCTGCTTTTCCTTTCGCATTTTTTGACTTCTGCAACTTGACATTTGTTAAGTTTTAACAGCTCTTGATATTTTATGTCAGTCACATACTGGGTACGAAATTGGGGTGTTCACTGAGCCCCTCAACGATGGAGTTTACTGTAACCTTTCGCTTAATGAGTAGACGAACATCGTTGATTAACAAGAGACTCTCCAATTTGCGCTCATTTAAGAACAGAGAATGCAATTGGTAGCGCTTATAATGTGAGCATGCTATCCAAACTCTATAACCTAGACATTTTTAGTCGATTATAAAAATTATCGGTTTTAAGCGATGTGAATTTAATGTGCTCGATGGTCGGACCTACTAATGTAGGTCGCCTACGATACCTATTAAAGGAAATCGACCAAGCCGTAGTTTAGGCCAAAACCTTAAACTACAACGAAAAAGATTTTTGTGTTTTAAAAGCCGAATTCTCCTGTCCGAAACCATTGTCAAATACGGTATGAAGATTTGATGTTTTTATGTTACCACCTTTCAACTAGTTGAAAGGTGTTAAGAAAAATTTTCTAATTATGTCTGGGCCTTGATCGCTGTCTTGTTTCCAGACATAATCCGAAAACTTTCAAATATCAGAAAACTGTGTTTGACTAAAGATCCGCTGTCGAAACTTCAAACTTCACAATTTCAACCTGGCCAATACCTTGGCATTGAAATGTGTTAAGAAAATTTTCTAGGTATGTCTGGCCTTGATCGCCGCCTTGTTTCCGCGACATAACCCGAAAATTTTCAAATATCGTAAATTGTGCTTGACTAAAGATCCGTCACGAAAGCACGATTTAATTGATCATTCTTCAAGTATTTTTCGAAAATTGTGAAGTGGAAAACATTCTTTTTCCTTCCTCTTTCTATTTTTTTTTCAAATATTCCTCTTTTTTTGTGTTTTTGAAATATTCCTCTTTTGTGTTTTTGAAATATTCCTCTCTTTTTTTTTTTTTTTTTTGAAATATTCTCTTTTTTGTGTTTTTGAAATATTCCTCTTTTTTTTTTTTGTTTTTTTTTTTTTTTTTGAAATCAAAACTCAATTTGAAAAAGAGTTTTTCTTTTATTTGAAAATAAAAACCATTTTTTTTTCAAATTTTTTTCAATTTTCCTAAAAAAAAGGAAATTATTCTGGAGTCAGAGTAGGAATAATGTACCGACTTACCTTTTGCGCCTCGTGGCCGCAGATTCTACGATTCTCGACATTTCGCCACTCTTTGTCGGGAATTTCTTTTTTTTTTTTTTTTTCTGTTTTATGATTGTGATGGTCTACTCCACCGATGTAGGTCGCCCACGTATCCTTTTCATGAATCGCACCAAACGTAGTTCTACCGATGTCGATTTTATTTTTGCTTGCTTTTTTCTTTCTTTTTTGATTTTTTTTTTTGATCGCTGGGATTTTTCTTTTTATCACTGCTCCGCCTCGCTGGAAAGTCTTTTCCCCTTGTCCCACTTTGTTTTCTGGCTTTAGTCGAAAATTTTCTTGATGTCGCCGCCGATTTGTTCTTGTTACTCCTTCTAACCTTGGCCAGAAGCTTCCTTTTTTTCTTGCTGTAGCATCTTTTGGTATCAGCTGATGTCATCTTTTCTTTGCTGTTGTTTTCTTTTTGCTCCATTTTCTAGCTTCACGAAAATTTCTTCTCCTCGTCAAGATTTTCCTTGTTGCATGTACCGAAAAATTTTTCTTCTTGTACATACTACATCTTCCCTCTCCGATTTTTTTGATTTTTTTTTTCATTGTTTTTTTTGTTTTTGTTGTTTTTTGTTTTTTTGTTATTGAGGAATGTAAAAGAATATGGTATATATGTACAATATATACAATTTTTTAATGAAATCAAATGTTTATTTACATGTAAATTATGTTCATGTATATATATATATTTTGTTTTTAAAAAAATGGTAAGTGTTTATTTACATAAAGAATGATACATTTTTGTTTTGTTTTTGTTTGTTTTTGTTGTTTTTTTTTTTGTTTTTGTTGTTGAAAACCCTGACAAATATTTACAATGCGCCTAATTTTATATGATGCAAAATTTATAAACACATGCGCACTCAAGACACACGCACAAAGTAAAGCTATACCGACTCTATGGGTAATGACACGTATTCCGAAATGGATTTTAAAGGAATATACCTTCGGTTCGAGCGGCTTCCCCTTTTTTTTTTTTTTTTTGAGTATATGGGGAAAGGAAGAGACATACCCTCGGCCATATAATTGTTGGGTGGCTATACTTGACATATATTATTCTCGCAACTCCTGCATTTTTCTTCATAATCGATACATTGTAGCGGTGAATGACGGGATTCAAGTCGAATAATCGAAGGACAAGCTGGCAAGACAGATGATGAATAGGGCGAGGATATTACTGTGTTTTCATCCCGATGAGACGAGCTTTTTCAGGCCTGTCGCGTAAGAAGTATATGGGATCAAGCGAGATGACATGCATTGATGGATCAAGGCCTCCGGGCTTAAGCTGCAAATGAAGGATAATTTTGGGGGAAACAAAGGGGGTATAGGCTATAATTGATATGTACAGGCAATTAATATATAACCTAAATTTCTTTAGCAATTATTCCTAAGTTGCACCTTAGGACCCGTAATATTATATTTTAGTGTATTGTGAGCTTTCCTGTGCGTGGTTTTTCTTTCTTTCTTTTCTCACGAGCCCCTCAGATGTCAAGACCTGAGGTAAGATGTCGAGGTTTCAAAGAGTGCCTTTCCTCTCCTTATTCTCCTTATATATATTTTTTTTATTATTTATTTTTTTTTTTTTTGTATTTTTCATCATCTTTTTTTTTTATTTGCTCTAATTTTTGCCTAAGCCGCCCTTTCGGTTTTCAAATTTAACGAGCCCTTATTTCTCTTATTTATTTTTTCATCATTTTTTTTTTGAATGCCCTAACTTTTGCCTAGACCGCCTTTCTGGTTTTCAACCTAGCGGGCCGAGAGGGAAGCACTTGTTGAATAGAATGGATCGAGCATACTACCTTTTGAACTCGTTGAAATTGAGGGTCGAACAAGGTCTTTTCTTTTTTCTCGGCTTGTGAGAGTACAGATCTCTCGACCGGATCTTTTTGACAACATACAGACATCGTGGAAGAGGGGTAGCAACCTTGATAAGTAGCCCCAAAGATTTTTAGCCCGACGGCATGACATGATAGCAGAGGTCCCCAAGGGTGGTGAATGAGGTCTTTTCTTGGTCTCCTCGCGCCTTTGATTTGACTATAGCTCAGAATGCTATTGTTGGATTTGGGAATGGTCACTATTTTGGACAGCCAGATCGGGTTTTTTTTCTTTTTTACTTTTTTCTTTCTTTTTTTTTTTTACCCGAATGAAGTTGACGTGTGGCTGTTTCATGCTTTCTTTTTTTTTTTTTCAACTTGTAGTGACCATTCCGGCTTGATGCGGTGGAGCTTTTGTCCGATTGGCCGAGCATCCTGGATATGAGGGATCCGTGTTTGGCTATGGCGGGTCTACCCCGACATTAATATCTTCATAGGACTAGCGATCATGTCCACGAACCTATTGAGGAGATCATGAGTGGTATTCTTTTGGAGTGGTATTCCTTTGGAGCCTGGGTAGTCACGATTTTGACTTCTTTTGATTTCCTTGTCCACCCCTGATTGATGGTGGATCATCTTCGCTGTCGTTGATGATGTCTCCGGCTCTACCGACTTTACAAGCTCAAGAAATTTTTTTCTGGGTCCTTTTAAATGACTCATTATTATAATTATTTAATGTGTCTTTTAATGCAGGTGCAACTAAGAAATAAGCAAAGACGTTTAGATTATTATTAAAAGCACATCGCATGTGGTTTATTACATTATTGAGGACCCGGGTTTGAGATCCTCAATAGGGAGCGGATTGGTAGATGACCAAACCGTAAGGCTAGGGAAAGGAATAGGGTACTCATTTTTGGGAGCGGATTGGTAGATGACCAAATCCGTAAGGCTAGGGAGGAATAGGGTAATATATCCAAAGTAGTCCACCGTGATTCGCGAGCTGCTGTGCTGGGATCGTAGTATACTAGTTCTCACAGAGGCTTATTAGAAATAGACTCAAACTCAACAGGAGCTTTTT
>JABEVN020000740.1:0-28532 GCA_013146195.2 Codonopsis lanceolata | reverse complement strand
AAGCTTTTATTTATTGTTGTTGCAAGTTGGTGAACAAGTGTTACCTATTGGTTGTTTATGCACCGAAATGCATGTAGTTTTTTGTCAAAGCACTAACAAATCTTCCTTGTACGGCTCAAACAATTCCTTCTTAACATATCGAACTATCGCAAGTATGTTCTCTCACTTTTCTTCCATCTCTTCTCTGCCACATTAGCCATGTATTCGGCCTCAGCTTGGGAATTCGCTGTATCCTCCCACTTCTTACTAAGCACCTTCAAATATTTTTTTATTACGAGTCAACCCAATCAGATACTTTTCAACATCCTTCGCTATGTGTCTCCTACACAATAAATGGTTAGACTGGAAAGCGCGTCTCAACAACACTAATTAAAGCCAACTCCCTGTTGATGACGATTACATCGAGAACTGCACAATGGGAGAAAAATTCCTCAAGTTCCCAACTGCCCAATTAAAGGTATCACTTCTCTCTTTATTCAAGAATATGAAGGCAATATGAAATGTTTTCCCTATTGATGTAGCAGAATACCTTAACGTAACACCAAAATCTCTAAACATAACACCATTTAAAAGGTAAAATTACTTCATTACTCTCTACATATTTAAACTATACTACCCCCTCCCCTTCCAGAATTTATTGGTTTTGATTCAGCTATTTTTCTTTCAATTACGAACAAAAAACCGTTGATTTACATTTTTTTTTTCGATTTCGAACAAAATATTCACTAGACACAAGTGAGTATCTATTAAAATGTGCCCCTAAGGGGGTGGCTCAGTGGTAGAGATGGGACTTCACAATATGTGAGGTCTCAGGTTCGATCCCTTCCCACGCCCCCCTTAGGAGGAAAAAAAAAATCAAAAAAATCAAAAAAAAAAAAAAGATATTCAAATTAAAAAAAAAGAAGGTCATTTTATGCATTAAATGATGTTACTTTTAGGGAATTGAGTGTTACGTTTAGGGTCCCTAACCCCAATCATTTTCAACAAAGGCATCTCATACTTATTGGTCTTCTATGTTGCATCGATAACAAACCAACAACTCCAGGGCTTTCGGATAAGCAAACATAACATCGGCCAATTGTTTACTGTTATGTTCATGCCTAAACCACGTAGCATATCCATGTACCCTCGTCTCCTTGAAAAAATACTGCTTTTTTTAGCACCAATCCATTTTAGTCTTTCTTATCTTTTGCAAGGCATTCTCTACATGTTTTTTTTTGTGCTAATGTTTTCTGGTTTTTCTTTCTTCAGCTCTCTCAATATCAGCTTCGACTTCACGTTTGCACTGTGTAGCTGAGACACACGATCAATATCTGTCGATGTTAATTTTGATGCAGATGTGTGCCACTGATTATATTTAGATAGTGGATGACTGTGTGCATTCTTCGATGTATGAACCTTCATTTTCCACCCAAGAGATAATTTTTCCACTAAATAAACTTCAAACTTACAATCCATTTTTTGTTATCCTTTTTCTTTTCTACTCATTGTGATCACCATTGTATTTATACTTGCCACCTATCTCACAAGCATGTCATATTTTACGTGATCCATCATTGCGTACTTTATGTCGCTTAACAAAGAAACACATTTTCTTATTGTGTCTGGTAGCTTTAACCCAAGTTTCTGCCTCATTTCAATCTTGAAATATTTTATTTTAGTCTTGAAAAAATGTGACACATATGGAAGTTGCTGCTGATTCAGAAACTGATAATCATGTAAACAAATAACAATTAAAATCAGAAATATTGTACATGAAAAAGTTAAATGTTTCCATTTATCTAGTTTTTACTTTTGCATATTTAAAAATTAAAAATAATAATATTTTTTGGCTAATTTAAGGTTAAGTCGCCAAGGAACTAAGGCTTAAATCACTGCAAATCACCGGACCCTTTAGTCTTACATCACTGCAAATCGCCATACTGTTTATACTTGCATTGATTTAAGTCGAAAATCCTTGTAGATTTACTGATTTTAAGTCAACAGACCGTGACGACTACTCTAGGGTTTTGAAAATTTATCAAGTCACCGATGTATTTCGACTTATTTGAATATGAATTGACATGTGGTTTGGACTTAAAATGAGGTTAAGTTGTCAAGATCTGGTGGCTTCATTGACTGCAAGTCGCCATGAGCTGGTTACTTTAAGTAAATTTCAATAGTGCAAGTTTCAGGTCTGTATTTGGTCTATAAAATCGCAAAAAAATAAAATAAAATGTGGAACATATCATAAAATTAGAATCTATATGAGAATGATTGTTTGAATTCGCTATATTTTGAACATTATGAGCATGGTTGTCGGGATTCACTTTATTTTAAACATTAATATGAATATTGTTGTCGGGATTAGAATCCATTGCAGAGTAAAATTTGATAGTGTCTGAAATATTTTTCTGAAATGTTTTTTAAAAGTTAATTTACTGGAATATTTTTCTAGATCCACGGTTTGGTCGGAGTCATATAAAAACTAGGGGGAATTTCAAGTGGGTACAATTTTGAAAACATGTTTTCATCTAGAACCATTAATTTTTTGCACATTTCATAAAACTACAAATTGCTTGCCAAATGACAAAAATGTCATTAATGAAAATCTCGATGCCAAGCCTTGGCATCGATGATAATTCCGTGCATCGTGACCCGATGCCAAAAATTCGATAAATAATCTTGGCATCACCGAAATGCTGATGCCTACAATTATTGCTGATGCCAAAAATGCTGATGTCAAATCTTGGCATCAGGTGAAATGCTGATGCCTACAATTGTTGCTGATGTCAAACATGCTGATGCCAAATCTTGGCATTAGATGAAATGCTGATGCCTGTCAAACATAATCTTGGCATCAGGTGAAATTACAAGCCTACGAAGATATCTTAACAGATCGAATTCCATATCACCGAAAAGCCTCCACCGTTTGATGGGTTAAGCAAATGAAATTCAAAATTTAAAATCAAAACTAAAACCCAAAATCAAACATCAAAACCCACTATCCTCTTCCTCAAGTTTAAGGTTTCAACCATGGATGGCCAATATTCTCCATTTACATTGTCAATCACACGAAGCAGATGGAAGCCCTCAAAGATTTAGTTCCCGCGCCAAACTTCAACCAAGGACTTAACAAGAGGTTCTTAAAAAGGCGAACCAGAGCAAGCCATAGATCTCGATGTGAATTTAGTGGAAATGTTAGAAGCAATATCTCTTTCGATCGAGAAAGCACCTCGTGTTCTCGGACAAATAAGAGGTCGATTGCGCCATTACTATCGAGAGAGAGAGAGAGAGAGAGAGAGAGAGACGAAGGAAAAATCGCGACAAGGGTATGCGAGTAATTGATAGCTTGGAGTGGCCATCCAATGAACGAACGAGCGAGCGACCTTGAACAATATGCTCTCCCTTTATCGCTCTTTTGAACCTTCGTCATTGGCGTAGCTTCATCAAGATCTCATATGTCAACCCATAAAAAATTTCAAACCAACTAAGTCAATTACTTCAATCTCTTGGATCCGGTTTAATTCCAACCCAATGTTTGACTTACGTCATTGACTTCTTGCGCGAAGAATCGATCTCATTGATCACAAGTTAGAACATAAACACGGATCGGATCGATTAAAAATTCAAGATTAAGAGAGAGAGAGAGAAAGGTACGGAGAGCAATGAGAGAGAGGGGTATGAATGCACTAACAACTGAGTAGTTAAAGAACGCATTCTTTCAGTACGATACAAATGGGGGTAGTAATGTATTTTTACCTTAAAATTGTATCTAAAAAATATGTTTCAAAAATGACTGGATTAATTTGAAAACACATTTTAAAAAATGTACCGGCTTGTAATTTTTCCTAAAAACTATATTGTAGGGCGACCGAGAGGGTCTATTGGAGGGGTTGACTTTCTATGTTTCAGCGCAAAAATAAAAAATAAAAAAAAAATCCTTGCAGTAATAAACGAAGACGCTAAGATTTTTAACGGTCACATTTTTCTCCAAAACGAGAGATTTTATACCGTTAAGATTTCAAAATTTGAGAAACCCTTAATCAGAATCCCACACAGAAAAGGAGCACCAAGGGTTCATCTATATATAGGGGCACTACCGCACTAGGTTACTAGTTGAGAATATGGGTTTTCTTCTAGATATACTTGTTCAAAGGCGGTTTTTTGAAAGAATTTGGATTCAAATTATGAGTTTGGGGTGTTTGCTGATCGGGTTTCTGATATGATTTCAACGTTAAAGGTAATTTCTTTTTTCTTCTTTACTTTGTTATTGATTGATATTTTGTTTTTGTTTCTGGTTTGAATTTAACGTTAACGGTAATGGTTTCTCTGTTTTTCTTTGTTTTCGATTTTCTCTGTTTTTCAATTTTCATCAATGGATTTTCACAGAAAATATGAAAAGAGTCTTATATGGATTCGTACGTACTCTTTGGTTTTCTTATTTGAATTCTAACATTGGTGATAATGGTTTCTTTCTTTTCTCTGTTTTTGATTGATTTTCTTTTCTCCGTTTTCATCATTGGGTTTTGATTGAAAATATGGAGTTTTTTTTTTCTGGCTTCACTCTCTTGGGTTTAAGTTATCATCTCGTTGGGCTTCTTGATTTGAATTCGAACGTTAGTAATAATGGTTTCTACAACTTTTTGTGCTCGAATGATATTTTTTTCTTTGTTTTGACTCAAAAATGAAGGCGTTTTGAATGGCTTCGTGCTATTGGTTATGGGTGTTTTTACAATGAGGTTTGGATTCTTATTTGACTATTCTATCTTAATTATTTAACTTCTGCACGACATTTTTGATATCCCATGGATGTATCTTTGGGAAGTATTGAAAAAGGTTCCTCTCTCTCACTCATCTCTGGCATTTTATAGAAACTCGTTGTTTGGGTTTATATATGTAATCGGTGGTCGGTTGTTTGAGTTTATTGCTATTTCCGGGTTTGGTTTGTTATCTGATAAAGTTTCTGGTTTAAATTCTAAGTTTAATCTGTGGTCGGTTGTTTGCAAAGTGTATGGTTTCTCTTTTTGACTCTGTTTTTGATTGCTATTCTTTTATGAAGGAGTCTTGTTTGGATTTGTACGTACTCTTGGGTTTGGACTGTTATTGATTGGTTTCTTATTTGAATTCTAACGTCGGTGATAACGGTTTCTTTATTTTCTCAGTTTTTGATTGATATTTTTTTTCTCTTTTTTATCAATTAATTTTGATTGAAAATATGGAATTTTTTCAAGCTTCATTCTCTTGGGTTAAAGTTATTTTCTGGTTGGGTTTCCTGTTTTGAATTCGAATGTTTGTGACAGTGCTTTCTACAGCTTTTTGTTGTTGAATGATATTATTTTCTTTGTTTTGACTTAAAATATGAAGGACTTGGTACTATTGGTTCAAGAATGGGTGTTCGATCTTACAATGAAGTTCACATTCTCTTTTCTCCCCAACTGCATTTTATACAGACTCGTTGTTTGAGTTTATTGCTAGTTTAAATGTTCATATATGTAATATGTGGTCGGTTGTTTGAGTTTGTTGCTACTTCTGGATTTGGATTGTTACATGATCAGGTTTCTGGTTTAAATTCTAACGTTATTAGTGATGGTTTCCCTTTTTTTCTCTGTTTTCGATTGCTATTCTTTTATGAAGGAGTCTTGTATGGATTTGTAAGTACTCTTGGGTATCGGCTGTTTTCTGATTGGTTTCTTATTTAAATTCTGATGTTTGATAATGGTTTCTTTATTTTCTTTGTTTTTGATTCAATGGATTTTGACTGAAAATATGGAGTTTTTTCTGGCTTCAAACTCTAGGGTTTAGGATGTTATCAGGTTATATGTTACTTGATTTGAATTCGAACGTTAGTGATAATGGCTTCTACAGTTTTTTGTTCTTGATTGATTTTCTTTTCTGTGTTTTTAATAATAGAATTTGACTCAAAATATGAAGAAAATGGGTGTTTTTACAATCAGGTTTAATTGTTAATGAGGTTCATCTTAATCTGCAAGGCAATTTTGATATCCCATGAACGAATTCGTGGGAAGTATTGGAAAAGGTTCTACATACTCCTCTCTCTTCCTCTGCCATTTTATACAGTTTCATCTTTTGAGTTTATTGCTGGAGTAAGAATGTAATCTGTAAATGTGTTTTTTGGTTATTCTGCTATGATCTAACATTTTAATGCTTATGGAATCATTTTGTTTTTGTTTTTGTATCAGTATCTAAGTTGGTTCACATCAAGTCAGGAGAGATTGAATTGCTATGTAGCACAAATGATAATTCGGTTAGTTTTTCTCTCCTTCTTCTTTTACAGTGTTCCCTAAAGTCATACAATAGCCATCATTGCAGTTTGGAAGTGTGTCCTTGCTTATTTGATGGCAAATTTTGGGACTAGCCACTGATTGTACAAACAAATATACTAGTCATGAAAGACCATAGCTTTGTCTGTAGCACACGAAATGAATCATATACTAGAATCTGAAATTATACTAACCATACGTGTGAGGCTGCAACTTATTTTCCAAGCAAAACTCCAAGTAACATCTGATCGTTTACCTCCCTGAGGATGTTTTACCTGTTCCGAGTATAGTGTAACATCTGATCATTTACCTCCCTGTGGATGTTTTTCCTGTTCCAAGTATAGTGTAGTATGGGCCTTTTCTCCAAGAGGAATCACCTAATACTCGGCTCTGTCGAATTTTCAATGGTTCACGATAGTTTGACATATGGATCATGTCCTCAACATGGGTTTTCGTCACATGGGTCACAACATTGGTATACTCTGATCAGCGTGTGACACTACCATTGAAACCTTGTAGTTTGGTACATGATAGATTGTTTGTCATAAGGATCATTTCCTCAAAGTTGGTTTTCATCACAAAGGCAAACTACTTTGGTACACTATGAGCAGCGTGTAACACTACGGTTGAAAACTTGCAGTTTTCTCTTCTTTACCACTATATGCCTCTCTTTCCGAGTACATGGCTATTTCATAGCATTATTCTATTGAATATGGCTCTGATCTTTACGGGTTCAAAGGGTAACAGATGTGAGAGTTTGTAGTATTTTAATTCAGTCAAGCTGACTCGGTAAGAGGTTGACATTTTGACTCACGTGAAGCAACTCACAGTTAGCACGATAAAAAATTGGTGGACAGTATATTTTAGGTCCGTTCTGATGCGTTATTCATTGACTCGACATTGGCTTGACCGAAAAAGTAAAAAACAAAAACTTGAACTTAGTTTATGATAAATAAATTTCTTGAAATAGCTTGTTTATATGACTAGCTGAATTAGGTTCAGCTTCAAATTTATTTACGGCAAAGCTAAATTGTCCTCGAGGGCACTCATATTTGTGCTAAATGATCCGATTTCACTATTTTATTTTTGTGTATTCATTGAGAATTACATTGGGTTGCTTATTCTGTGAAATGTTACAATTAATTGCATCAGTTTCGATGTTTTTCGTTAAATTTCCTTTATGGCACATGCTCGTAAGATCATTTGCCTTGGATATTTCTGGCCTTGATTTTGGAGATTTTATGCAGATATTTTATTCATTTTCTATGAGGTGAAGTAAGGTTTGGATCATCTATAGGAAATTAGCTTCTCCAGCAATGCACTTCTGACTCTTTGGCTATAGTGACAAACCATACTGCGACAATGTTGACTAATCGTTGATTTATATCATCTCAGTGCGAATGTTTCATACTGAGAGAATGTGAGTGTACACCTATTCCTGCAAAATAAATCCTGCAAAATAAAGCCTGCAACCATTACTTTATTGCTGGATAATTTGATGATCACGTTTACAATGAGTTAGGTTAGAGTAACTTGAATATCAGTTTGCCAGTGTACATGGTATTCTTGACAGGATCCTTATAGCACTTAAGTTAGCACATTTTAAAGTCTTTTTGACACATTGCATAATTAAGAACAACAAGCTGTCGTACCTTTCTGTGAACATGCTTAATCCATACTCGACATGAATCATGTCTGCTATTTTCAGCACCCACACACTTTTGAGCTCCAAGCTTCCATCTTTTTCTTTACCATATCCATCCATGTTAGTATAATTTGATGATCATGTTTACAATGAGTTAGGTTAGAGTAACTTAAGTTAGCACATTTTAAAGTCTTTTTGACACATTGCATAATTAAGAGCAACAAGCTGTCGTACCTTTCTGCGGATATGCTTAATCCATACCCGACATGAATCCTGTCTGCTATTTTCAGCACCCACACACTTTTGAGCCCTAAGCTTCCATCTTTTTCTTTACCATATCCATCCATGTTAGTATATATTTTTAGCCTTCACCTAAAACATGTACCAATTACTAAGAACATTAAATCATCATAAACTTCCTATCATTTTTCTCCTATACTAGCTAGCTACTATATCTTTCTGATGAATGTATGTTGTTACGAATTGTCAAGCACTTCTCCTTCGTTGCTTTCAATATCATTCATTAGGTTCTGTCCACCAAAACGATTATAGAAATTGTCTTCTAGGATAAACCGCTGGATAATCTTTTAATTTTGACCAGACATATTTGGTAAATGATCTTTGTGGATGTAAATGATATGTTATGAAAACCCTTGTCCCATATATCATATCTAAACCAACATTGGGACATGCTCTGCTGGCTGCGAGAGCTTGTCAATTTCTAACATTTTCCTTTGAACTCTGTTTTTGAAATGACTAGTAGCGGCGACTCTGCACATAAAACTAACTACATGGTTTTCTGATTCGACTTGGGAGATCCAGTAGACATGAGTAACATGATTTACAAACATGTGGTTCAGTGGTTGTTGATATGCTTGTTTGATTCTAGAAGTATCATTTTTAAATTTTGTTATATAAGATGCCTGGTCATGCTAGAGTTGGAACTTTTGTTGCCAGTTTTACATGAATAAGTTCTAATATAGAAGAAATCCTGATGAACTGCACGTGTGTGCTTGAAGGTGTCGTGTCGCTTGCATACAAGTTTGAAGAGTTAGCATTTAATTCCAAATTCTTCTACTAGCTAAAATATCTGGAACGTACTGTTGATTAACTATAAATACTGGTTTGTTGCCAGTTTTACATGAATGAGTTCTAATATAGCAGAAATCCTAATGAACTGTACGTGTGTGCTTGAAGGTGTCGTGTCGCTTGCATACAAGTTTGAAGAGTTAGCATTTAATTCCAAATTCTTCTACTAGCTAAAATATCTGGAACGCACTGTTGATTAACTATAAATACTGGTTTGACGCACCATGAGTTTGTGGTGCTTTGGAATTGATGCTCATGATCACAGGATTTTTGTTAATGATGTCTGGCTTAACTTGGCCATTTAGATCATGTTTTCACAACATTTGCTACCACGGTTACCTCCCATCAAGTAGTTACATACCTCATAATGTCATTTGGGATATTGTTCTCGAGCCAGGCTAACATAGGAGAGCACCGTAGAAACTAAAAGGGTTTGCGTGCAGTATAAAGGAATTAAAGAGTAACAAACATATAGGAAGGTTTAATTATCAAAAGACATGAAGTGTTAAAGTATTTACTAGGTAATAATCTTAACTTTATGAATATGTTAACAGTCAATGTCTAGGATTGACCTTACAAAGCAGCCTGCCACTTATCAAAGTAAGGCTCCATAAGCCATTTTTAAGAACAAGAAAAAGCATTAAATTACTAACTACATATGTATAGAATCAAAGGAAAAATGAACTAATTTGTTGAATTCACATTTCCTGTATGTTAACGGACACAGTTTGTTCTTGAGTTTTGATTATGTGCTTTACTGTTTTGAGCATTTCAGAGCTAGAAGATAAGCAAAAAATGAGCTGCAGCTGGAGTTGCCTAAAGTGAGTTTCTTTCTGCTGTTGCAGCATTGTTTTTTATATTTAGTTTCCTTGAAAGTAAATTTTTCTCAAGAATCAATAAAATGAAATGGACGTTCTGCCCAAGGAAGAAAACAATTGATCTGTCAATCATTAAACCGGCAACTGGTTAAGTAATCAATTGAACAATACAAGTTGGTTCTAAGAAGATCAACATTTGCATGGTTTGGTTTGGACGCGTTATGCTCCATCTGAATTCAGCGTGTGAAAACTGTTGATGAAAAAGACTAGTCTGTGGTAGAGCTCTTTTTGAGGTAAGTCTTGGGATATCATATGAAGGGGATGTTAAATGGTGTCCCTTCTTTAAGTAGTAAAGATAAAGAGCATGCAAATGAGTAAACTCAGCTTTTGATATTTATTCCTTTGGTTAGGACGCATTTTGCTCCATCTTCAGCGTGTGATAACTGTTGATGAAAGACTGGTCTGTGGTTCATGCACTCCGGTCAAAAACATAGAATCAAAGATGGCAAAATCAACTAGGGCCTTGTAAGTCTACAATGCCTGAATTAGTTTTCCTTTGATTCTAAGAAGTTCATTTCCTAGACTTTCTTCTACTTTAAAGGTAGGCCATGTATATTAACTATCTTGGTCCTTTTCTCAAATTTACAGACCACACTTGAAGCATGTCATGTCATTGAGCTTACTAGCTTGAATTTAGTATTTTATTTACTAATGTATTGTTTGCATTTGTTATTGGTTTTGTTGAAGGTTTTCTTTCAGTTTGCTACTATGCTGAAGTTTTTTTTGTATATTGTAAGCAGCAATCTTGAGATGGCCGAGTTGGTCTGCAGCGCCATATTAAGGTTATGGTCCATAAAGGCTTTATTTGCTGATGCACCTTCAAGTAATCAAAATAGCATTTCCTAGGCAATCCTGAGGTTATGGAAAATGTTCACAGTGTGTCATTTGTCATTTGCCAGTTTTGTCCTTCTGATAGTGATTCCTTCATGTCCTCAAAAGCACCATTGATCCCGGCAAATTTGTTACCATACCAAGTTGATTGTTGTACCTACTTTCACTCGCCTAGAGGTACGCACAACTGCTTCTCTCTAAAGCTTCTCTGTTTTATTTTTATTTTTATTATTATTATTCAGCAAAATAATATCATTCATTAATAAAATAAAGACGTATATGGGTTTCTTGATTATTCATGCATAATCAAGAAGAAACCCTCCTCGATCTACTCAATTCCATAAATTCTTGATTTCCAAATCAAACACACAGTAACATCAAAAATCAAGTATGAGAGAAGCCTTCCTCCTGCATTATGTAAAACATGACCCATATTGCAACACGGAATCCCGAGGTCATGTCACTAAACCTAACTAAACAATGGACATGCACCTGCTAAACACAATGGCACCCATTGAACAAACAAGCTAAACAAGCTCCAACAAGAAAGTAAAGTTATAACGGTGATACAAAACAACAACAACAACAACCTGTGGAAGCAAATAATAAGATGGAGCCCGAGCTAAAACACAACCAAATAGATAGTCAATCTCTCGGCCTACAACCACGAGTCTATAACTCGGGAACACAACAACAACATCAACAACCATAACATACTGAAAACCACCAATAAACACCGCGAGCTAAAAACATGTTTGGGATAGAAACTGAATAAAACTACTAACATAAATACCATGGCGTGAAAATATATGTCGGCTCCAAAATAATACAACTATGGTAAAATCCAAATATGTTAGAAAGTTTACATAACTAAATGTGCCCTCGATATCCATTTCGTGGTATCGATATCCCCAAGTCCCACTTGAGTTCCATAGCTTACCAAAGTCGCCGTATTGCTACAATAATGGGGGGGCTACATCCCCACTGCAGTCAACAGTGGAGTGGTGTGTGCAAATCCTATCTTCAATACGGCGACCCATAACAATCACGAACTTTAACATTCGTGAAGGCGATATGTCGTCCCATTATCGACCCAACCAAATAACCAAATATGTGGACTTCCAATGCAATGCATAAGTAGATATTTACTCGTAACATACCAAAATTGATAAGGCTCCAAAAGAGGGAACCTTATCCACATAAATAGATCTATGATTCTACTTCAACACATTACCAAACACATGGTAATAAACAACACATCTCAAAACTACATATTTAGTCGTAAATCACATAACCATATCTTCACATATTTGCAAATATTCCCAAATACAAATTGACCACATATATATTTAGCCCAAGTATCCAAACATTTGGGGTACACAATGATCCATGAATCACAAACATACCAAGACTATCAATTAGTCTAATTCATAATTAGTCTATCAATAATAACATATCGAAGTCCTCCAAGATCCTCAACTCACAAACAAGTAAAGACTACTAGGTTAGTCTACATACATACGTTCGTAACATTAGGCTATATCGGGACTTCCTATTTAATCCAACAATCACATGGTTCTCTAAGATCCTCAACTCACAAGCAAGTGTAGACTACTACGTTAGTCCACGCACACCCATATTATGTGGCTACATACTTAGCCTTTAACATAACCACTATCCATAACGATCGTGTACTAATCATTACACTCAAAGTCATGCCTAAAGCATAAACAAGATTATCACATAGTCACCCACACGCGAGTACCCATAAGTGCACTCAATCTTAACTCGTATGGAATGGTAGTCCATCCATCGTTCCAATCCCATATCATCATTTTGAGTCTATATAGTATACGCCCATAGTCAACTCTTGAGTTACTAACTAAGTCAACAATTCCCAAACTCCAATTATATTGGTCATACGTCTTACTAAGTTTGTTAAGCGATAACCTATCATCATAGTAATAACCCTTAGGGTTTAGGTGTCGCATTGAACACTCACAAAGTAATCATTCGGGTCTTCACAAACAAGACCATACGCGTCTCAAATACGTAGGATTCCCACACTACAATTATTAATGTATTATTGGCATAAACCACAAAGTCCTTATTGGCATAAACCACAAAGTCTACATTTCATCTTTTAGGTCCTTATTGGCATAAACCACAAAGTCCAACAAATCATAGCTTAATCAATATTCTTACATCAATTATCATAAACACAATCATCTCAAAAATCATAAAGTGCCCAAGTGTACACTCGTAACCATCACATACAGATCGGTCATCTAATCATATAATCCTCAACTCACCATTAATCACACTAGAATCACATCTTAGATTCTATAACAAGTCAGTGCACTTATCGCGCACTAAAGAGGGTTTCCTAGAGTCGGCATTCTCATTAGTTTGCACTATAGCTATTGTAGAGTTATGTACAAGGGTTTTAGACCCTACTAACACAATCATTGGGGCATCTAATGAAGTTCTAAAACATCAAACACTACATAACTCTACAATCTCCCAAAATCTCCCAAAATGTCATAATCTCAAGATTTCGCAATTGAGACCTAATGCTCAAAATACTATCCGGGTTCTTAAACCCATTTAGCAAGTTCTTCAAAGCATAAAATCAAACCCAAATTTACACCAAAGCATGAAAACCATGTCTCTAACATCCTAGTATGTAAGCTAGAGAGAGAAGGGGGATAGCAACTTACCAAATCCTAACCATTTGCTAATATGAAAACGAAAAATGAATCGGTAGGAACAAACATAAATAACGGATAGGCACCTGCAAAGCATTATGGTACGTTCCAAAGCTCACGACCCTACAAGGCTCCAAAGTTGCAATATCGCAAAGTTGCGATACTAAAAATCAAACTGAATATGCGGAAGTAGTCTCCCGAGAAGAAAACAAAATTCGCGTGCCGCAACAATGCAGACGCAGAACAAAACCACTAAACTGCTAAACATGTCGGAGGGAAACCAACTAGAAACCAAGACCCACAACATGCTCGGGAACACAAAATAAATCATTGCTCGATGGAAGACTACTAAATAAGAACTAGGAATAAAATAGGGGAAAATCTACAACTTGCACAACACATGTCGGTGCAAGAAAGCTATATGTATGAAAGTCTAGTACACTAATAAGTGACCCAACGTACGTAGGATTTATAAAATCCTACACAACCATCCTTGTTGAATCAAGGACACCTCCTGTTATATAACAAGGGACCTGCACATTAAATAAACAAAGGTATGGGATGAGTCGTAAAGACCCAATAAGATACCACGTGCAGCAATATGACATGGCAAGATGCACAATCATATATTCATACAATATATCATTAACATCAAGTTTACACACACACACACACACCTATAATCAAGATGAACATAGTCACGTAGATCTCATGTTCCATTTAGCACTTTGTTGTCACATAAGTGCTCATAGTAAGCCACGTAAGGGTTCGAGAATATACTGAATCTGTGTCATTGTGTTGCTCCTGCAATCACAAATGTCAAACCATATCGTGCTATCAGATGCTCGTGATCGATACATCGACGTACCGAGGGATACTCGGGCCAATAGCATATGCATAATCGTATGAATTATACCTACTTGACATTGGACGAGTTCGCTCAATCCCTATTTGGGTTTTATGACAAGTGCTTATCTACTTGTGCATTAATCACAAAATCATGTAAGGAGCTCTTAATGAGTCTCAAAACCACAAGTGTCAAGTTATGTACACTTAAATCAATCAAATTCCAAAAGCTAGTAAACCTAATCAAATGGACTATAAATGTGGTAGAACTCACTATGATACTCGTGAGGTTCGATTATTCCTTTAACTCGACTCTATTGAGTCTTTACTATAATTTCCTCAAAATAGGGTATTAATGCTATATGCATTTCTAGCCCTTTTCTATATTCTTGCTTGAAGCATGTTTTATCCTTGAAGGCCTTCAGGTTTCAATGAAATGAAATCGTGAACTTGAGTTGAACTAGGTCGCATTCATCAAATAAGCATGGAGGATTAAATCCTTAACAAATATCACAATTATGCTTTTATAAGTTATAATATAAAATAGGCACAGGAGTCTATTTCTAACATAAATCCAAGCTAAGTTCGTAACTTAACAACTAACAAATAACATATTTCTCGAGACTCCATTGATGGTCTAGGGTCATTAAATAACTAGATTATACTCACTAAAAACTCTTTATAGAATGATATTTTATTCTATAGTTTACACTCATAATAACTCATGTTTATTCACAAATCATTCTTAGATACTATCCATTATGCTACAAGAACATCTAAATAGTTTACATATTGAGGTCGAGGATATGTTCTTCATAATATCCTAGAATGGTGAACTATTCTCTAAGCCAAATCAACCCTACTCTACTCAATGCTCACACACCGATAGATACCCATTCTAAAACTATGGAATGATTCAAGCATGTATAATATATTCGAGTACTAAGACTCATCAAAGCCAATTCACTAGAGTCAATGGGTGAAAAATGCAACGGGCAAGAGCACCCGGTCGTCTACAAGTAATATAGTGCGCAAGCACAAGTATCAATCCCATAGAGACACTTATGGTGTGTATTTCCCTAAGTACTAAATGTAACGACCCGAGCCCGAGAGCCCGGTCCGCTACATGTAGCGCGGCACCTTGAGTCATCGGGCTCACCACAGCAGCCTGGAGGCCAGGCCAAAGTCCATGGATGATGTTGGTGCTCAGTAGTAGTGCATGGCTACCTTATAAATCAAACACAAGTCCCACATCTACCCGATGTGGGATTATGGGGTATTACAATCTCCCCCACTCAAATCCTTGATGTCCTCGTCAAGGCCGAATCATACCCCGGGCGATGCAGGAATCAAGAGGTGGCTCGTACGGGGATCAAGAGGTGGCTCCCACCTTCCGCGGTGTAGCACTTTGGCCCTTGCCACACTTTGTTCCCATTTCGTAGGGACCCTCGATACCATTTGTAGCGACCGAGCAGGAGCCGGTCGACCGAGCAGGGGCCGGTCGCTACATGTAGCCCACAGCCAGCGAGCACGCAGCACCTTGAGTCATCAGGCTCACCACAAGCCGACCCAAAAGTCCATGGATGATGTTGGTGCTCAGTAGTAGCGCATGGCTACCTTATAAATCAAACACAAGTCCCACATCTACCGTGTGGGATTGTGGGTATTACAATCTCCCGCTCAAATCCTTGGCGTCCTCGTCAAGGCCGAATCATACCAGAGCGTCACGGGATCACGGGGATCGAGGATCGAGGTGGCTCCCACCTTGGCCGCGGTGTAGCACTTTGTTCCCACATTTCGTAGGGACCAGCTCGATACCATTTGTGTGTACATGTAGCCCACACACATGTGGCCAGGAGCCGCGCGGCACCTTGAGTCATCGGGCTCACCTGGCCGACCCAAGTCCATGGATGATGTTGGTGCTCGGAGCGCATGGCTACCTTATAAATCAAACACAAGTCCCACATCTGATGTGGGATTGTGAGTATTACAATCTCCCCCACTCAAATCCTTGGCGTCCTCGTCAAGGCCGAATCAGGCGATGCAGGGAAGAGGAGGTGGCTCGTACGGGGATCAAGAGGTGGCTCCCACCTTCCGCGGTGTCGGTACCGAGTTTGGGGTGTTACACTAAAATTATGGATTTAATGACTTTATCTAAACAATCGATTTTTAGTGATGCAACTAAAACTAAGCAATAAAGTAAACAAGAAATAAAAGATTACGTGGCTACACAAATAACAAAGAAAACTCAAGGGTGAAAATGCTAGGATCGTAATTTCACTCTATTTATCCACATGCTCAATTAATCCACTCTCTCTAATTTCCTAACATTCACCTAGGGTAGCAGAGAACACTAATTTAGTCACTACGGGATCTCGCATCTTATAGCAACCTTAATTCACACATATATCTGCGGGACTCTCGCATCTTATATAGATTATTAAAGTATGTAAATTACAATAAGAACAAGTTCTCGAAAATGACTATTGGATTTTGTGCGATATCTCTATACTACAAAATACCAACAATTAAATTGCTAAGTCTGAAAAGTAATGATAGCTCTTGCGGATCCAAAACAATTTTAATATTCCAATTATTGGCCAAATAATTAGAAGCATTAAAACAATAAAATAATACCCTAGTATAAATTAAAGTAATATTGAGAGAGGGAAAAAAATATTAGATCATGCTTCAATATTAGAGATTATTCATCACAATCCTAGATACACATGTTATTTCAATGGAGATATTTGGATGACAACCCTTTAATATTCCTTGGAAAAAATCAAGATGAAAGATAGATGCTCCCTTTTTTCCTCTCTTCTTCCTGTCCTAAAAAACTTGTGTGAATCATACCCTAATTGACTTCCTAAAATGATGAAGAGTAGCAAGCTAAGGAAGGGTATAATTGGAAGTTTACCAAATATTAAAACAAAATAAGAAAATAAACTATGATGTGCCCAGCCCAAGCCGGACCACGAGCAAAGCACGAGCTTCCATCACGTGCCAGTTCACGAGCTTAACCAACATGGGACCTACCAGGCCTAGCGGGCAGAGCTAGTGAGATATTAATATAACTCCCGTCTAAATCTGGCCGGGCATAGGCTTTACCTGCCCGACCAGGGGCCATGCCCAGGGTCCTCACTCACAAAGGCAAAGAATCAGACTCATCCTGTCCAAACCTGGTCGAGCACTGGTCTTGCCTACCTGACCCCAAGGGCCACGCCCGAGATCAACACTTATCTCTAATCAGTCTACACCATGTAGCCGGGCAGACCCTTGCTCGCTCGGGCACATATTGAGCAGGGAGCCTAGGAAACTTGCTCTCCAAAACAAGTCAAAGGCTTCCTTATTTGAGTAGGACATTTACGCGGCCAGCCGCCTATCATGCCTACAATTTAAGAATTTCATCCTTAATTGGTTGGATAACTATGGAAACTGAATCCCACCAGAATTTTATGTCATCGGGGGCCTATAAAACTCCATAAACCATACACAAGGTACATACTCTTTCTTGAGCTAACCTCTGTCAAATTCTTTTTGACTCTTACACCCGATACTTACTCTCACGTCGGAGTGGTTTCGTGAGGCGAAGCCTTGCACTTCCACTAAGGTGTTTTCGTGATCTTAATCAGGTTCAAGGAAGTAGATCAAGCCCAGATATCCTACCCATCACATGAACGGCCCAAGTTGCATTTTTGCCACATCAGTTAGGTTCCATTGTCGGGAATCGAAAGTTTCAAATCTTCCCTCAAAGTTTTTCGATAAGATTCTCAAAAATCCGTTTTATTGCACTGGTTGGCAAGGGAGCAAGCATTACGCCACAGTTAGCAAGCATTACGCCACAGGCGGTGCACTGGGAACAACAATCCACCGCCTGGTGATCTGCCACCAAGGGCACCCCAAGGGGTGCAAACGAGAAATCAGAAGGTGGCTGCCTGGAACGCGACACATGGTAACGACGTGTCGTATGTTGAGGAGCAACCATCCCAGCACGCCAGCCAAAGCCATGCCAGCCAGCGTGACGCTAGGCAAGTTATCAACGAGCAACGGGATGCTCATGCTATGGATCTCAGGATTCAGCTGAACCGTAAGTGAGAAAATGGTTAGGGAAGCCAAGTGAGCCTGCCTGGGCAAACCCCTGATCAACAGGCTGCTGCTCTGCAAGTCCAGGCGTACACTCAATCAGTACTCGTTGGTGGTGGCCAGGCCTCCCAACACTTGCCCGCACCGAGTAGACGGATTACTTCCGTTATTCATGTACCCTTAGAGCACGCCAATGAGTTACAGAGGGCGGATGACCAGGCGGAGAGCAGATACAGCCGCCAAAATCTTTCCCACAGACATCACCGTCGACAAGAGCACCGCGCTCAGGAAGAAAGCCAGTCGCCACAGAGCCCGTGAGTAAGCGGAGGCAAAGGCATATCGACCAAGGTATATGGTACGAAATGAGCGGGAAGCGGAAGCTTCTTATGAGCCGACCTTTTGCCCACTAACACGTAGTCAAATAGTCAGATCCTGCTCGCTCGTCCAGACTCACCATGGACGCGGAAAAACACATGTCCGAGCGGATGGAAGCCATGAAGCGAGACATGGCCAAGCACGTGGTAAAGCTTGGTTATGGAGCTCCAAAGCCGCTAGAGGGGGCAGTCTATTTACTCTAGAGATCGAGAACGTGCCACCCGTGCAAAGGGTAACCTTCCCACAGTTTGAAAAATATTTTGGGAAGACGCGGGCAAGTGACTGGCTCTGTGGCGACCCGACCCGGATCCCAAGACGAGACCCCGAGGTCGTGCCACCAAAAACACATAACAACAAATAATGGGCAAGGCTATAACAGCGATACGCCAATAACTTTAAAACATGCGGAAGCGAAACATAATTAAAATGTGGTGCCCGAGCTAACAAGCTCAACTAAATACAACCAAAGAGATAATGAATCTCTCGGTCCAAAATTTAAAATCACGTGACGCAACATTGGGCACGTAGAACAAAACCACCTGTCATGCAATATCAATAAATAGCAATTTATATACCAAGTCATCGGCGACGTTACAGCCGGAACCCAACATTAAACTAAGTCTACAACTCTAGTCTAACATACTTAACGGCTAAAAGCATGTCGGAGAACAAACATAATAAACCAACCAATACATGGTTAACATAACTAAAACATAATCATCATAGATACACAAGGCACGACTAACACAAGTTGGCTCCCAAAAGATTAAGTACTAATTAACATGAGTACAAATATCAAACACATAAGTCTTGCTACCAGAACTTGTTAGTAAAGCAAAAGGAACTGTTAGTAAAGCAAAAGGAACTGTTAGGAAAGAAGAAGAAAATGTTAGGAAAGCAAAAGTAACTGTTAGTAAAGCAAAAGAACTTGTTAGGAAAGCAAACGAAATTGTTAGGGAAGAAAAAGAACTTGTTAGGAAAGGAAAAGAAATTGTTAGGAAAGCAAACGAAATTGGTAGGGAAGAAAAAGAACTTGTTAGGAAAGGAAAAGAAATTGTTAGGAAAGGAAAAGAAATTGTTAAAGAAAATGTTAGGATAGGAAAAGAAAATGTTAGTCAAGACGAAGAAAATGTTAGTCAAGACGAAGAAAATGTTAGTAAAAACTTCGAAGAAGTTATTACAGAACGTTATGAAAAACGGTTCATGAAAAAGAAAAACAATACCGAGTCGCGGGTGGAAAGAGTCAATTTGCCCAGACCCTTCATAAAGTTTACATAACTTTATGTTCCCATCGTCCTTGCCAAAAGAAAAGATACTAAACTATAAGGTAGCAACCTTGCCAAAAGCTTCACCAACGCAACTCGATAATCACTTCGATCCGCTAGCACGACTCGGATCTAAGGAAAACAATCAAACAAATAGGAGTAAGTCATAAAGACTTAGTAAGTTACTAAACATAACTTCCTGTCATGGCATCATGCTCAACAATAATAATTCATGCTCTCATCATAATATAACATTTCATTAATAATCATGTTAAGGTATTCATACTTAACAATCTTGAATATCATTCAACCATCATATCATATCATATTCACGTAGCACGTTATTCACATATAAGCACTCGTGAGTCAATTCATATAAAAAGGGATATGATACCATTACCATTTTTCCGCCGTGTCGCTCCTGCAAAAACACGTGCAATTCATATGTGTCCTCGAAACCCAAATCGTGGTATCGACGTCCCCGAGACATTCTCGCTCGAGTTCCATAGTTATCGAAGTCATGTTTTCGTACTACAACTAAGATCAACTACTTCCCCACCGTGGCCATCGATGGAGGGGTGTGTGCAACCCGGTGCGGTGATCCATCGAAATCACGAATCCCACAATTCGTGAAGACGATACATCGTCTCGCCAATGACTCAACAAACCGACTCCAGCTGGACTCAAACTCAAGCACAAGTAATACATACTCATATGCTCAATTAAGTAGGCATGTACTCTACAATCATCTAGCACATAAACACAACTAGCACATAAACTAGCACATATGATATTAAGACTCTAATCGTCAAGCGTTCTTCATACACTTCTAAATGTTCAGAGGCTTAACCTCCATTAATACTACCCCAATTTCCGTAGGACTTAGGCATATCGTTCCTTAATGTCATACTAACCCAATGGTTAACTCCGTTGAGTCATTTCCAAACTTTCAAAAATTAGGGTTTAGAAGCCATTGGCCCCCATACCCTCCTATGTCCACACTAACATCAATGTCTATGTTCTTAAGGTCATCAAACCCATAAAACCTCAATCGTTACATTTAACTAGACAACATAGAACCAAAGTCTCAAATTAGGCATATATAAATTCTAGCCATTTCATCAAATATGCTCGCAATACTTGAACATGCAAGATAGGATAAATTAACATACATCTCTACATATGAATAACATCATAATCATGATTTATAACATGTTCATCCAATCAAAATTCATCATTTAGCATATAGCAAAACATGACATCTCTAAAAAGCCCTAAGTGCTCTCATTGACCTCAAATAGCAAGATTGTTTTCCCTAGGGTCAATGAGGCAAAAACAAATAGAAAGAGATGTAGTAACTTACCTACAATCAGCCCTTTAAGCAATAAAAACGAACATGCAATGGGTGGAAAGTGTTCTCCTTGGCCTCCCCTTTACTTCTATGGTTTGGATTTGGAAATGGAGTTCTCAAGCTTTGGCCTCCATGGATGAACACTCAAGAACCCTCAAGAAACTCTCTTAAACCCCCAAGAAGTGTTCAGCTCGTTTTTGGAAAGAATGGCAGAAGAATAGAGGCATAGTGGGTGTATTTGGTCTCCCCAAGGCTAAAAAGTAGAGTGGGAAGTGTGACCAATGCATGTTGAGGTCTTCCCTTGACGAGTGTCATCCAATCCACTTAAAACTTCCAATAGATGGTTAGGATACATTGGTTCATAGTTAGGATGATTTAGTAGTGGTTTAGGATGAGTTTGGGTGGGGTTAGGATAGACAAAATTCGTCACAAAGCAAAACAGTTTGAACCAGTAAATGACACCATGCGGTCGCATGGTGCTAGATAGCATGCTCAACCTCAAAATCTGCTTACCTTGCGGGGGCAGGGTCCAAACCCCCTTGCGACTGCAAGGTCTCCAGTGCTCAAAAGGTCTTAAATCAATCTAAAACAACCCCTAAATCAAGACCAAAGTCCCCAAGGTTCAAATCTCACTCAAAGATGGCTTAGAACTCAACAGAACACTCCCGAACAACACTCAAACAAGCCAAACGAAGCAAGCACGATCAAATCGACGATGCAACAAGCATTCAATCAACATCTAAATCATGTTAAGGATGTTATGAATGACATCTAATACTTATATACACATGTTTTCAATCATGTAAACACAATCAAAGTCCCAACACATCTCATGACGCAAAGGATGCATACGAGCATAGAAATCAACGTCAACGAACATGTTATTGAATTCAAACATACGAATGAGCTATGTAAACATACTTATGATGAATATGAATGTATGAACTCAAGAATAAGACAAGCATGCAATAATCTAGGGTATTACATTCTCTCCCACTAAAAGGAATTTAGCCCCTAAATTCTTACCGTGATCTTCAAACAAATGAGGGTACTTCTCACGCATCTCTAACTTGGTCTCCCAAGTCACTTCCTCGATCTCGTGATTTCTCCAAAGAACTTTAACCAATGGAATTGTCTTGTTCCTTGGTGTCGAGAATCTTCACCGGTTGCTCAACATACGACAAATCAGGCTGAAATGAAATCTCTTCATATGCAAGAACATGCGAATCATCCTTAAGATACTTCCGAAGCATGGATAGGTGAAACACATTATGAATATCCGACAATGACGGCGGTAAGACCACTTTATAAGCCAAACTTCCAACTCGCTCCAAAATCTCAAAAGGTCCAACAAACCTCGGTGATAACTTTCCTTTCTTCCCAAATCTCTTAGTACCCCTTCTCGGCGATACCTTAAGAAACACATAATCTCCAACTTGAAATTCCAAATCTCTCCTCCGATTATCCGAATAACTTTTCTGTCTACTCTGAGCCGTAAGCAATCTATCCCGAATCAACTTCACACTCTCGACCGATTGTTGAACAATCTCCCAACAAATAGGAGATCTACACTTCCGTCTATAAAGTGCCTCATACGGTGCCATCTCAATACTCGATTGGTAACTGTTGTTGTATGCAAACTCCACCAATGGAAGATGTGAATCCCAACTCCCTTTAAAGTCCACCGTACAAGCCCGTAACATATCCTCAAGTATCTGTATCGTTCTCTCGGACTGTCCGTCTGTCTGAGGGTGAAAAGTTGTACTGAAATTCAACTTAGTCCCCATAGCTTCCTGCAACGCCTGCTAAAACCTAGAAGTAAATCTCGGATCCCTGTTTGAAACAATGCTAACTGGAACCCCATGAAATCTGACAATGCTGCCAACTGACTCAAGGTATAAAATGAGCTGATTTCGTTAGCCGATGATCAACAACAACCCAAACGGCATCAAAACCTCTACGAGTACGTGGAAACCCCGAAACAAAATCCATCGTAACGTGCTCCCACTTCCACTCCGGAATATCCAACGGTTGCAACAATCCCGCGGGTCTTTGGTGTTCCTCCTTCACCTGTTAACAAGTTAGACACCTCGATACATAATCCGCTATTTGGCGCTTCATGCCATTCCACCAAAAATGCTTCATCAAATCCTTATACATCTTTGTACTCCCCGGATGGATAGTATACCTTGCCTTGTGAGCTTCATCTAACACAAGCCGTTTCACATTCTCAACTGAAGGAACACAAACTCTTCCCTTGAAAGTCAAAATCCCATCTTGATTCATTGCAAACTCTGGCGTCTCGTTCTTGCCCAAACCATCAATGATCTTCACTAACCCCGGATCCTTCCTTTGAGTCTCCTTAATCCTCTCCAATAAAACTGGAATAGCCCGAACACTAGCAAATAACACTCCATGGTTAACCTCACTAGGATTCCAATCACGGACATCCTCCAACATCTTCCATCCCGAATCATCAAACACGACAAATGAACTTTCCTACTCAAAGCATCGGCGACCACGTTCGCCTTCCCCAGATGATAAAGTATCGTACAATCATGATCCTTCAACTTCTCCATCCATCTCCTTTGTCTCATATTCAACTCCTTCTGTGAGAACAAATATTTCAAGCTCTTGTGATCCGTGAAAATTTCAAACTTCGACCCATACAAATAATGTTTCCACTTGTGTAAAGCAAATATGACCGCTGCCAACTCAAGGTCATGCGTGGGATAATTTTGCTCATATGTAGACAACTTCCTCGAAGTATAAGCAATCACCTTACCATTCTGCATAAGAACACAACCCAATCCCTCTTTCGATGCATCGCCAAAACTGGTGTCGTAGTCAACTTCTTCTTCAATTCTTGGAAACTTGCTTCACACTTATCACTCCAAACAAATGATGTCTTCTTTTGGGTCAAATTAGTCATCGGTGTAGCAATCTTTGAAAATCCTCTATGAACCTCCGATAATACCCGGCTAAACCCAAGAAACTCCTAACTTCCGTAACTGTAGTCGGTCTCCTCCAATTCATCACCGCCTCAACCTTAGAAGGATCTACCGCTATCCCAGTACTAGAAATAATGTGTCCCAAAAATGAAACTTCCTATAGCCAAAAAGCGCACTTGTTAAACTTCGTACAAAGTTGCCTCTCCCGAAGAATCGATAACACCATCCTCAAATGTTGTGCATGCTCCTCCCGAGACTTAGAATACACAAGAATATCATCTATGAAAACTACCACAAAACAATTCAAAAAATTGTGGAACACCCGATTCATCAAGTCCATAAATACTGTCGGCGCATTAGTCAACCTAAATGGCATTACCATAAACTCATAGTGCCCATACCTCGTACGAAAAGTGGTTGTCGGAACATCCTCGGCTCTAACCTTCAACTGATGATACCCGAACCTCAAATCAAGCTTAGAATAAACCACCAATCCCTGCAATTGATCAAACAAATCATCTATGTGCGACAATGGATACTTATTCTTTATCGTTACCTTATTCAACTCCCGGTAATCGATACACAACTTAAGGCTTCCATCCTTCTTCCTAACAAACAATACCGGCGCACCCCAAGGCGATACACTTGGCTTGATAAAGCCAATGTCAAGAAGCTCCTGCAATTGAACCTTCAATTCCTTCAACTCCATAGGTGCCATCCTATACGTCGCCTTCGATATCGGTGAAGTCCCCGGCAACAACTCGATACAAAACTCAACCACCCTATCCGGTGGCATCCCAAAATCCTTAGAGAAAACATCCGGAAATTCATTCACCACTGGCACATCTTCTAAGTTCGAAGTAGAAACCCGTTTATCAATCACACATGCTAGATACCCCGTGCAACCACGTGACAATAATCTCCTAGCCTTAAGACCAGAAATGACGCGCAAACCACTAGATGCATTATCACCCAAGAACATAAATTTAGGAACACCCGACAATTCAAAAGTAACTCTCTTACTAAAGCAATTAACCAATGCATGATAAGCGCACAACCAATCCATACCGAGTATCACATCAAAATCATAAAGTGGCAACACTACCAAATCTGCATGCAAAACATGTTCATCCACAAGTACATCACATGCTTTATAAACTTCTGAAGTCAATAAACATTCCCCAAGCGGGGTAGAAACTTCAAGCACGTAAGGCAAAGACTGAGGCAATACACGCAAACGGTCAACAAAATGTGATGCAACATACGAATGCGATGATCCTGGATCTATAAGTACTCGTGCCTCACTATCGAAGATAGAAAGCGGTACCTCCAATAAGCTATCGACTCGGGCACTCCTCCTGCGGTCTAAAAGCAAATACACGTCCCTGCACCTTTTCCATTCCCATCACTATCCCTCTTAGCCCCACGGTGAGTGACTCAAACCTCTGGTGATTACCCTTCAACTTAGGGCAATTCCTCTTCACGTGCCCCGCAGCTCCACAATAGTAGCACTCCACCGGTGCCCCACTCTTGCTCCAACATTTATCCTCCGTGTGCCCCGTCTTTGAACAATAGGAGCAAACCACAATCATGCTACGATCCCCATGACTAGGTGTAGCAGTAGCCCCTTTACCACCTGACTGATTCTTTGCCTGCCCTTCATGATTAAATTTACCATTTCCCTTCTTGCGATCATTGTTCCAATTATAGTTCCCTCTGTTACCCGATCCATTACCTCATCCAGAAGACTATCTAGGCTGTGGAGAAAACCCCGAATTACCCATGGCACGATGCTCCTCGATGTCCTCTCAATCACATGAGGCTCATCAAGCGCCTTCCTATACTCAACGACCGATGAGATAACGCTTGTCTCCTATACTCTCGACCCTTCACAAATTTTGCGTCCTCTTAGCTTCATCAGGAATCAAATGAGTGCAATAGCGAGCTAACTCCGTGAACTTCGCCTTCGCTAAATCTTGTGATATGGACATACCTCCCACACTAGGTAAAGAAACTCCCTTCTCCCTCTTCTCCCGAACAACCTCAGTACATATGAAGCTCTAAACTCTCGAACAAAGTTAGGCCATGTGTGGGAACTCTAAGCATGTCCCAACTCTCCTAAGCACTTGCCACCGGTCTCACCACACACCTCAGCTTAAATACTACCACCTGACCTTTCGCTCATCTTCACACTCAGCGGTGCAAATATCTTCTCTAGGTGCTCAATCCATAGCTTGGTCTTGAAGCATCAGGCTCCTGTCAAATTGTCTTGGTTTCGACTTCACAAACTTCTCAAGCATCGAATCCCATGATGTCTAACATCACCCGGTCTCCCAATCTGCGGTTACGGGTTGTGGCTCGTGTGGTCTGGTTGTGGTTCGGCCTACCAAATCCCCTTTGGTTCATCTCATTCATCATAGCAAGCATACCCCTATACATAGTAGCCATAGCCTCGAAATGCTCCTCAGGTGTCCGTAGTGGAGGAATCTCTTGTTGGACGATTCTCATTAGTCTCTCTCCCTTGCTATTCTAGGATAGGTTCCTTGGCTTAGGGGTTGGTTTTGTGTGATAGTTCTATCTTAACATCGAGTGTTCTTGTAGGTTAAGATGGTGGATACTAGAGGCGGTACTAGCACCACTTGGGAGGTAGTGTAGGTAGAGGCACCCCGGTAGAGGCAGCGATGGTGGGAGAGAGACTAATGAGAACCGTCGACAAGAGATTCCTCCACTTCTATTAACAGGAGGAGCAATTTGAGGCTATGGTTACCATGTATAGGGGTATGCTTGCTATGACAAATGAGATAAACCAAAGGGGATTTGGTAGAACCACAATCAGGGAATGAACCACAACACGGAGGGGTGGAGACATCTGGGATTCGATGCTTGAGAAGTTTGTGAAGTGAAACCAAGGCACGGTTTGATGGGGTTCGAAGGAGTTATGGATTGAGCACCTAGAGAAGATATTTGCACCGTTGAGGTGTGATGATGAGCGAAGGTTGTTTTGGCGATATTTAAGCTAGAGGTCTTTGCGGTGAACTGAGGTGGCAAGTGCTTAGAGAGAGTTGGGACATGCTTAGAGTTCCCCACATGGCTAACTTTGTTCGGGAGTTTAGAGCTTCGTATGTACACGAGGTTGTTCGGGAAAAGAGGGAGAAGGAGTTTCTTGACCTAGTGTAGGGAGGTATGTCTATATCGAGTATTCAAAGTTCACGAGGTTAGCTTCGCTATTGCACTCATTTGATTCCTGGATGAAGCTAAGAGGGTGAAATTTGTGAAGGGTTTGAGGTAGTATAGGAGGCAATGTTATCTCGTCGGTTAGTGGAGTATAGGAAGGCGGTTGATAGAGCCTATGTAATTGAGGGACATCGAGGCATCGTGACATGGGTAATTCGGGTTTTTTCCACATCCTGGGCAGGTCTGGGAGAGGTAATGGATCGGGTAGCGAGAGAAACTATAATGGGAACAATGATCGCAAGAGGAAATGGTAAATTTAATCATGAAGTAAGTGCAAAAATCGATCGAGTGGAAAATGGGCTACTACTACACCGAGTCGGGGATCGTGTAGCATGATCGTGGTTTGCTCCTATTGTTCGAAGATGGGGCACACAGGGAGGATAAATGTTGGAGTAAGATGGGACATCGGTGGAGTGCTACTATTGTGGAGTCAGGGCACATGAAGAGGAATTGCCCTAAGTTGAAGGGTAATCGGCCGGAGGTTCGAGTCGCCTCACAGGTTGGGCAAGAGGGATAGTGATGGGAAGGCAAGGTGTAGGACGTATTTGCTTTAGACCGGAGGGAGTGCTTGAGTCGCTGCAGGTTATTGAAGGTACCGCCACGTTTCTTCTTAGTGAGGCAATACTTATAGATCCAGGATCATCGCATTCGTATGTTGCGTCACATTTTGTTGACCGTTTGCGTGTATTGCCTCAATCTTTGCCTTACGTGCTTGAAGTTTCTACCGCTTGGGGAATGTTTATTGGCGGAAGTTTATAAAGCATACGATGTACTTGTGGATGAACATGTTTGCATGCGAGATTGTAGTGTTTATTTCGATGTGATACTCGGTATGGATTGGTTGTGCACATATCATGCATTGGTTGATTGCTTTAGTAAGAGGTTACTGATTTGTCGGGAGCTCCTTAATATGTTCTTGGGTGATAATGCATCTAGTGGTTTGCGTGTCATTACGCTTTAAGGCTAAAATTATTGTCGCGTGGTTGATTGAGCGGGTTTCAATTGGGCTG
>JABEVN020000739.1:0-28519 GCA_013146195.2 Codonopsis lanceolata | reverse complement strand
AACTTTAGGGAGGCGGATCGGTAGATGACCAATCCGTAAAGCTAGGGAAAGGGAATAGGGATAATATATCAGCGGTCCACGGTCTGCCGTCAAAAAGCGGGCCGTCGTAATATACTAGTTACTGCGAGACTTATTAGAAATAGACTCAAACTTCGGCGGGAGCTTCTCATAATCGGTGCCTCGCCTATCATACCGAGAAGGCATTGCTTGGTCCTTGTCGGAGTGATCACCTCTTTCGAGTTTGGTTGGTAGGCTCGGCCGATCGGGTAAGGTGGCTAACATCTCCACCGACCCAAGTGGCTTTTCAATATTACAGTATTTTGGCTACCGAATAGTGTCCCGAGAAGCATATTGCGCTAGGCTCTTTTATGGATGGGGATGGAAAGAAGGAACAAGGATATATGGTAATGGGTGTTTATTTGTTTCAAACTTGGGTACACAAAAATTTTCATCAACCTCAATCATGTTGATTTGAGGTAGAGGGTTATTGACTATATTTGAGTGCAGGAGGAGGCTTTTCAATAACCTTATCATCTATAAGATCTGGATAGCATCTACGAGCATATAACATTTATCGGTGAGGTGACCCTTTGCGGCGATGATATTCACGATCTGGGCATGATTCCAGTCTGGGCGGGGGTTTGGTGGCTTATAATTTTCCATAGGCTTTAACACTCCTTGTGCCATTAGCCCTGCGGGATCACGAGGCCCAGGAGGCTTGCGGTTCATCATAATGCGGTTCGATTTAAAATTCTGTTCGGGCCATTATTCCCTCGGCGTGTTGACAGACATGTCGCTCCATAGGACCATGGAGCAGTGCCATAACTTTGGGTAGGAAAAGTGGGCGTGCATTCCCTACCATATTGACGGTGGCTTGTGGGCTGCGGTATGTCTTTCCTTTAGAGTAACGGAAAGAGCTAGGAGGCGTATTGACTTGTAATTGCCCGTCCGTATATCTTCATCAATACGGGCTCCTATCTCCACTATTTCTTTAAAATTGGTGTAGGAGATACCGCATATGTTCGAGGTAAATGGGGTGGAGGTTTTTGATGAACATACGCATGACTCGGTAGGATCGAGGTGTCGAAGGTGCGAGCCAACTTTCTTTCCACATTGCGAACTTCGGCCACAGGTTTCTTTTTCCCTTTGGGTGCACGACTCAAGGTCCCTTCTATTTTCGAGGCGGTGTTGTCTTTATACCTTTCAAGGAACCCTTGACTATCTGTCCCAGTATTCATGGTCTTTGCTATCAAACAACATTAGCCATTGTTTGGCGGCCCTATTAGGGTGAGGTGAAAATTGGAAGCCATAGCCAAAGCTAGCTCCCCTTATTGCATGCTAGTGGAATAAGATTTTAAAGTGGGATATAGGGCATCCGGTCCATCAAATTTTTTCTATGTCGGGCATTTTGAATTTTAAAGGCAATCTTTGCGGTTGTAATGTCAGTGCCTGCGTAGAAAATTCCCCTTTGTTGAGAAGTTTGAGCATCATGGCCTTCATATTTTCCATGTCAGCCTCTATTTTGGTGGCTGGGGGAGTTGGCTTTTGGTATATCTTGTTTGGATTAGGGAAGAATTTGGGTTAATTTAAAGGCTGCGTATGCAGTAAGGATTTTGGCGGGGTATGGATTTTGGGTTGGTGGATTTTGGGTAGGATCTGGATTGGGGTGGTGGAACTTGGGTAGGATAAGGATTTTGGGTTGGTGGAACTTGGGTAGGATAAGGATTTTGGGTTGGTGGATTTTGGGAGGATGGATTTTGGGTTGGTGGGTTACGGATGGTTTAATTTGGGCGGCCGGGATCATTATAAGGTAAATAAGTGGTAACTTGGCTGGCGGGTTATAATTTTGTGGGTCTATATGTGGGCTGTTCTGGAGTGGGTTGGTTATGGGAAAAGGGAGGTCATTTGGGCTTTGGGGAATTTTGGTGCTTAGGGAAGGATATGAAGGATAGGACGGGTAAGGGCTGATATTTGGGTAGTAGGGACTTGGTGGAGGATTGGGATTCGGGGTATCGGCAGTATTTGGTGGGTTAGTGTTTGGTTGGGGGTTTGGGTTTGGAGGCACATGAGATGTTGATGCTTCTGGGGGACTGGGGGAAGAGTTCACCTCACCTTGGATTTCAAACTTTGCACCGAGGCTAGCTATTTGGCTCATGTTGCACAACTTTTGGTCTAACCATTCTGCATTCTTTGGAGTCGGGGTATATCTGGAGCCCCCAGATCTGTACCCATAGCGGATTGCTCACTTTCTTTGCCATCTTGCTCGGATACGTATTCTGGGCGGTTACCCTTGTCGAATCGATCTGATATCCTACGATCGATTTACGCACTTATTTCGTGTATCAACCGGCGATTACTATCTACGCCTTTAAATTCGGGCCGGGTTTCGAGGAAAATGGGTTATGGAGAGTATCGGAAAATTTGGTGAAGGCTTTGGGTTTGGAGTGCAGCGTGCCTTTATTAGTATATTTTATTATTATTTATTTATGTTCCTACAATTGACGGATAAGCACTGCTTTATTTTGGCAGTCTCGGGACTTTTCAGGAGCAGTGGATTCTTTCTCCATAGTATAGGACCAACGTATTCCACTGCGCTTCGATTCCCCAAGATCGGATTGATCCCAGGCGAAGAGCCTATACTCTTTTCAGGATTCACCATTCAAAATGGTCTAGGCCAAGCATAAGAGAATAATAAATTAGCCCATGTGTATTTATTATTGTTATATTTTTTTTGTTGCACAATTATTTTTTTTTCATTTTTTTTGACTTGCGCACACACATTTTTTTCACTATATATATATACATACATATATATATATACATATATATATATACATACATATATATATATATATATATATATATATATATATATATATATATATATATATACTTTTCTTTTTTTCATTATTTTTTGACTTCTTTTTTATTATTATTATTATTTTTGGTAGGAGGCGATTCACGATTCAAAGATGCAAAAACCGGTCGGTCTTTGAAGTGTCCTGAGAATCTATATGCATTCTAACGTTGATTTATGGGGGGTAGGATGGCCATGGTGTAGAATGCTTGATTCGAATATACTATATGCGTCTTGGCGTGTGTGCGGTAACTAAAAAGCAGTAAAGTTTTTTTTTTCCAGATATATATAGACAGAAAATAAAACATATATGACGTGTCTTGCTGTTACACGTGGATTTTCTCGGCTTTTTAGTTTGAGCGCGAGCAAGCAAGCACATCACATTAAGAAATAGAAAGAAAAGCGGGGAATCTATATATTCCTATTAATTACAAATTTGTCATATATCCCCAAAATAAAATGGCAGAATAAATGCAAATATGTACAAATTTTTGCGAAATAAAAATAATAAACGGAACAAAATATATATATATATATATATATATATATATATATATGGCCGAAAATGAAGCAATATTAAAAATAAAGCCCAGGACTTTTATTGTCTTTAGGAATTTTATTGCAAACTTATATAATATATATATATATATTTATTATTTTTTTTTGAAAGTTTTTTTTTTGCCTTTTTAAAAAAAAGAATATTTTTAAATATACATGTAACAGTTATTGGGCAGCTGGCTGCAAGATGGAGGATTATATCCACAAATATAGACACGGATGTATAGGAGCATAATATTCAAATGCATAAATTAATATAACAAGCATACTTTAGCCGAAAACAAATAAAAAAAAAAGTTTTTTATGAGTCTAGCCCTCCATTTTATTTAAAATAAAACGATCTTCCAGCCAGTCGCCCTTGTGGGTTCAGGAGAAATCGCTGGCGCTCACGCGCCGCTTGGCTCATAGGGGTGCGTGTGCGAGGCGGATCTTGGGACATCCACTGCTCTCGTTCCACCCTCCCTTTTTTAGGGAAAGACGAAATCAAAAGTGGGAGAGGAGTGCTATCTCAGATAGCGCGTTGGAATGCGCCTCGGTTGCCTTTAGTGCATTTTTGATCCAATATGGGAACTTTGAGTTTCCTGCATCAAGTTATCCCTTTTTTAGGGGATACCAGGATATGTGAATGCATCACCCTTTCATTCTCATTTTCCCTTTTTTTAGGGGAAAACGGAAAAGTGCAAAAAAGGATGCTGCGACGCCCCCATTATGGATTTTATTTAAATTAGCCTTATGGCCCGTTTCGGATCACTATGGGAGCTTTGAATTTCCTGGATCAAGTTATCCCTTGTTTAGGGGATATCAGGATTTGAGAATGCATCACCCTTTCATTCTCATTTTTCCTTTTTTAGGGGAAAACGAAAAAGTGCAAAAAAAGAGTGTTGCGAGGCCCCACTGGATCCAAAAAGTTTTAGAGTCGCCATATTTATTTTAAGGCAAAAATAAAGCAAAACCAGAAAAAAAGAAAACTAGAGATAGAAAACAGGTTCGGAGGCTAAGTTACGAGTTGGGAAGGTGCTAGGCACCCAACTCGCCCTTTCGGTCTCAAAATAATTTTTGGCTAAAGTATGCTTATTGTTATATTTATTTAGCAAATAAATAAAGCATTAAAAGACAGGAAAATAAAACAAATACATCCCTGGCTACATTATTTACGGACTCGCAGCCATTTCCTTACAATAATTACAAATGTATTTAAAAATATTTGGCCATTATAACGGCTCTTTTACATAATATTTCCTAATCATAACGACTCTTTTACATAATATTTCCTAATCTAATCCGGGCAGCACAACGGCTTATAATCGCTACATTAGGCCGAATTTTAAATAACAACTTTATAAATAAAACGCCCTTAAAGGCTATTACTTTTTAAAGCGGAGTGTGCTTGCTCTGTCCTTCTCGGGAGAAGGAGTCTTTTATTCCTCATGCTGCTGTGATTTGGGCAGAGTGACGGCTTATTTGTGGTGTTTTTGGCTTACTCACTCGGGCAGAATGACGGCTTATTTGTGGTGGTTTTGGCCTATTTGGTTGGGCGGAATAACGACTTATTTCGGGTGATTTCAGCCTATTTACTCGGACAGAGTAACGGCTTACTTTTTGGTTTTTGGGCCGGGGAAATAAGGTGGATACCTAACTAAAGGGCTAGGGATTACTTTAATTGGTTGGATTTGTGTTTGGAGGAGGTTTGGCAGGGTTTTGAGGTTTTGGGTGGATCACTCACTATCTATGTTCTTTCGGTGCGAAGGCATAAAAAGCTTGCGGAGAGAAAATGTGCTCTGAAGGTCGACCCCGAGGGCTCTATTTATAGCTTGGGATGGGGAGTCATCGGGAATTTAATTTTCTTCTTCCGCGCATCAGCCGATTATTGTACACAGCGCCGAAGAAATTGCACAATGCGGCAAATGAACAGTACTGTTTAGAGGAAATGGGCGCCACCCATATGATGTTTGGGCGCCACTCCCACTTTGAGTGTGGGTGGCGCCAACACTATGCAAAGTAGTTTCAAATTTCGCACTTTAGCCCCTGCATTTCACTCTTTTGCGCATCCTGCTTTGTCCTTTTGCATTTTCAACCCTGTAACTTGACATTTGTTAATGTTTTAACATGTTTTGATATTTTATGTCATATCACATACCAGGGGTACGAAATTGGGGTGTCTACAGGTGTAAAAAGAAAAATAAACATAAATTGAAAAGAAAGGGGTTCATGATGAAATGAAAAAAAGAGAAGGGTTTTTCATAAATATTTAAGTTTGGCCAACATATAAATTGCCCCCCAAAGTATACATCAAATGCCATAGTGCACCTCAACTTACGTTTTTTCCTTTAATGCCATCTGACGTTACATTTTTTTCCCAATTTGCCCCTTGACCAGGATTGACATCACATTTTTCTCGTTAAGTCACGTGCTCTTGCATATGCAAGACTAAAATGTCATTCCCATGTTATAACCGGTTATGAAGTTGATTATTTTACTTTTAATTAATTAAAAATAAAGCCCTAAACAAAATCTAAGCAAATAAAAGAAGAAAGAAGATATTCATTTGACAAAAGCTCTTTTATTCATTACTGTCGACTTATGAAGATAGAGATGAAGGAAGGATTCTTTCCAAATGTTCCATAGAGGGAAGAAGAAGGCTTCAACAACCAATCAATCTCAAAAATCTATCTCTCTCTCTCTCACACATAATTTAGCTTCAAGCGACATAATTCACTACATCCCTGTGGCCAATTGATGTTGGTCATCATCCTTGGTGAACTCCAACAAGGAACGTACGTTAAGTTTTCTGCTTCTCGAGTAGGTATACAATTGAAGAGTGACTGGGATGCTGAAGCAAAGCTGAGGTGACGAAGAAGGCCAAGTAATCCAACATTGGATAGGTTGAGGAGGATATGAGCCCGAAGCAAATGTGAGGATGGATGGACTTAGGGAAGGGGTGAGCCATAGTAGTTCACAACCAAGTTATGAGTTTTAAAACACTCGATTTTGATTTTATTTTCGGTGGAACCATTGGTAGTGGGGTTGTGGGAGGTGGGTGAAGTTTAAAGAAGGATTTAAGGGCCGTGACGATAGAAATGGAGGGGGTGGAAGGATGGGCAGATGAAGAGGGGGTGGCGGCTTTACACAGAATATGTCGGTTGCACACAAAATGCTTACCGGTCTTTAGTATTTGTTGAATGCTAAAATCTTCTTTTCTAAAAGAAATAAGAACTCTATTTGACATTTTGAACCCCTTTATTTAGTGTTATGCAATAGGTCTTAAGTGGAAAGACATTTTTACCCCGCAGGTGCAAGAGCATGTACAACTTAATGAGAAAAATGTAATGTATGTCCTGGTTGGGGGAAAACTAGGAAAAAAAGGTAACGCATATGACATGATGGGGGAAAAATGTACGTTGTGGTGCACTATGAGATTTCATGGAGACTTTGGGGTGCTATCTTTATTTTGACCTTGAATTTTCAATTATGTAGTCATTTCAGATGGATTAGAGGGTAAAATAATAAAAAAGGAAGTATTAGGTCAAATTACTTTTCACCCCCTAAATTTTCCACCAAATCCAGGTTTGTCACCCATACTAAGGTTTGTGCCACTTTAGTATTCAAGGTTTCCATTTGTCCCATTTAACTACCTCTCGTCTATTGTCGTTTGAAGGTCGACGTTAAATAGCACGTGCAAGACCACATGTGGGCTATTTTCGTCTTTTTACGTTTAAAAAAACCCTAAAAGATCAGAGTTATCTCATCTCCGTCTTCCCCACTCCCACTCCAGTCAACACCAATCCCCCTTTTGTGTCTAAAGTCAGAAGTAGATTCAGACTTACGAGGTTTATGGATTGATTGACTTGAAGGACTGATTTACCTTCGTTGTGAAGGCATGTCTTTAGCTCTATACCGACGATGCTTTCAAAGTCCTTGATTTCGATTAAAGGATATGCGTGGGAATCTACCGAGTAGTTCAGGCCTCTTCAATCTCAGTCTCTAACCATTTTGGTCCATGATCCAAATCTCAACCCAAATCTGACCGAGTATCATGCTGAAAGTAGTCGTCTTTTCTTCTCCGACCATTATCCCTCTGTTCTGGTGAATCGACACGAATTCCGGCTCAAATATGCATTCCATCTGTCTTCTCTGTGTTTACGAACCCCCATGCTATCATTTTTCATTTCATATTTTCCCCTTTCGCCTAAATTTGCGCAAGGTGAAATTTGATTTCTCTCTCTCTGTCACCTATGTATGTATGTGTGATCATCTTTAGTTAGGGAAGTATAGTGCTAAATTTTTCGCTTAATCTTCTACTTAGCCCGTGAATTTAGAGTATTAGTGACCTGATTAGCTTGGGTGTTGGAGATCGATCATGGAAAATAAATTTTTAAATTCATAATTCGAGGAAAAAGTCGGTGGAAGAACAAGAATTTTCATCGGAGCTTGAGTCTGAGGAGTTGGAAATCAAATGGGCAAGTGCGGATACATGTTTAAAACGAACATCTAGGCCATGATTGATCAAATTGCGATAAGAATCTAACCTGATTTTAGGAACCCATGAGGATATCATACTGTCTTCAAGAACATGGAGCCATCGGTGGGAAGCAGCCATGAAGGGTTTTGACTGCAGTTTTGGAGGTTTACTAAATAGATGGAAAATGACAAAAATAACCCACACGTGGTCTTTCACGTGCGATTTAACGTCGATCTTCAAACGGTAATAGACGGGAGGCGGTTAAATGGGACAAGGGTAACCCTGAATACTAAAGTGGCACAAACCTTAGTATGAGTGGCAAATTGGGACTCAGTGGAAACTTTAGGGGGTAAAAAGTAATTTGGCCGAAGTATTATAAGGGCTTGTTTGTCGGAGATTATGTGTGATAGCTTAGGTCGTGGTTGATTGGTTGATAAACTGTTTGTTGTAGCTGTTGAAAAACGGCTTATGAATTGTTATAATTATTTGTCAAATAAGTTGTAAATAATTTATTTAATACAAATTGGCCATAATACCCTAAATTTCCAAATTAACTACTCCCTTCAATGAGAAAAAAAAAGGTCTCAACTTTATCTTAAAAAGTCAAAATGAGACAATATTTATTTATTTAATCATTCTCAAAACAAAAAAATAAGTATGTGTTTGTTTTTAATGTTTAGCTTTGATTTTTCCCTTTTCAGTTTTGAATGTGAGTAGTTAAATATGTGAAAGTTGAAAATGTTTATCCTATAAAATATTACAATTACACCAACGAATAAATTATTTATTACATTCCTCATCCCACATTAAATGTTTAATTTTTTCAAAAAAAAACTTTAAATCAATATTCTTTTTTATGCATAATTGAGAAAAAGGTAAAATGAGAATAGTCAAAACTCAAAAGTTCATCAACATGTACTTGTCTTTGTGTTTTTTAAGAAACCAAAAAAGTTTAAATTTTGGTTTTTTGGCTTTGGCTTTTCAACGTGGAGTTCATCAAATAGGGCCTAAATACCCGACACATTTCACTTATGGCCTTTGACCAAAACAAATGCCTAATAACTTCCTAAAATACCCCAAACCCTAATTCTATATCAAAACCCTTCCCTACTTGATGAACTCTACAATATTTTCAATGTTCAGTTTGCGTCTGTCTTCCTCTATCTCTTTCCAGTTTGTGTACTTCCTTTCCTTTCTGTCTCTCTCACTCCATCATCAATCTTTCACATCATCACTGCGATCTCGCCGTTGACGATTCTCCGTCTTCGTATCTCTCTATCTCAGTTAGCCACCATTTCGATCGTCCCCTCGTTCATTAGTGGTGCTCTCCCTTTTTCTCTTTCAAACCCATATCTCTTTCCCATATCATCCCATGAATCAAAATCGTCTTCCCCCTTTCCTTCGTCCTCCGCTTCCATCTTTTTCTATCCTTCGTCACCCTTGAATCAGATTCTCTCCCTCTGTTCTATAGGGTTTGAATCGATTAATCGACTTCATGAATCGATTAATCGATTCATGAAGTCGATTAATCAACTCAATAAGATATTTTGGCTCAGTAAAAGTATTTTAGGATTTTCATGGAAAAATAGGCTTTTTTTGGGACAAGAGCGAGAGAGAGAGGAGAGAAACCGAATCAATTATTTATATATGAAAGAGTACAAAATTTTACATTTACACCCGGTAAAACTAGCATTTAAAGTTAGACCCACGTGGACAAATATATAAAGTTAACAATCTGCTATTATACTTTTCAACATTCCCCCCTTAACTCATACACGAAACTCTTATGAAGTTGCCGAGTTGGGGAGATCAAACACAAAGTATAAGCAAATGTAGAAGATGTGTTGCACTTAGAGCTGTCAAAACGGGCAAAAGCCCGCCCCGCCACTTATTAGGGGCAGGTTGGGCTGGTGTTTTCAATACCCATTAGGATGCGGGCTTTTTGGGCTTTGCCCCTGCGGGTTGGGGCGGGGCGGGCAGCGGGAAGCCCGCATTTTATGGACTTTGGAATCTGAACTGGACTTGTAAGTTGTATTGTTATAAGTATTAAGTAATAACTAATTATTAACTAGCGGCCCAGGCCCACTCACAGTAAGTGTAAGCCCGTAACCGTAAGTCTTAAGGGTTAGGGACCTAGGGTTAGGTAATCGTGAATGACTGAATTCGTGATCTCGTCTCTCACTCTTTTAGTCTCACACTCACTCACTCCATCTCTCACCTCACTGTCTCTCTCATCTGTTCATGGCCGGCCACGCCTTCAGGCTTCAGGTTCAGGCCCTTCACGGCTTCAGGTTAGACTCTCCACTCTCGTGATCTTGTCTCTCAGTCTCACTCACTCCGTCTCTCACCTCACTCTGTCTCTCTCATCTGTTCACAGTTCACAGCCAAGCCTTCAGGCTTCAGGCCCTTCACGACTTCAGGTTAGATCAGTTCAGTAGTTCACGGCCTCTAAGTCTTCGACTCTTCGCTGTCTTTGTTAGGCCTCTAAGTCTTCGCCGTCTACGTCTCCGTCCGCCTTGGACCTCGGTCTCGGTGCCCTCGGCGGCGGTAAGTTCACTTCATTACGAGAGCGACACCTTCTACGAGAAAATCCCCGATCTTGTTCAAGAAGTCAAAGGCAAAGACACCCTTGTCTTTCACTGTATGAATAGCAATGTATATGATCTTTTCAATATTCGTCTTCTTTTCAAGTCTTTTAATTTTCTGTTTGTTTGTTTAGTAGAATGATGCACAGTTTTTCTGTACTTGTTTTATTTTTATACATTAATTTCCTTTTGCGATATTTCTGGTTTTAATTCTATAAACGTAAATACTCTCCCGTTAATGGTTAATGCCTTTCGGAAGTTAGTAGTGGAATCGGTTTACGTTTCATGGGTTGAAATGGAAATACAGACAGAAACAGAAACAGAAACAGAATTGATACGTTGGATTGATAATAAATAAATAATTTTTTAAATAAACCATTTTTTTGCGGGCTAGCCCGTTTTGCCCGCGGCCCTGTGCGGGGCGGGTTGGGCTTGGTGTTTTTAGGACCGTTATATTCGCGGGCTTTCCTGCACCGCCTCGTTTCACAGCGGGCTTTTCAGGCCCGCGGGAAAACCCGCCCCGCAGGCCCGTTTTGACAGCTCTAGTTGCACTTAAGATAGTGGTGTGTCAAAGAGTTAATTCATATTGAATCATTGATATAATATTGATATAATCCACCAGTCAATCAATCTTTGAAAAGAGCCCAATAAGAAGCCAACCCCAAAAGCTCTTCAAAAATATAAACAATATATTACAATCTGAACACTCCCCCTCAACTCGATACACAAATAGGAATTCCTTAAAGTATGATGGTCATGGTAAATCTCCTACATGACTAATTGCTTCCATTAATTCTGATTTGATGCTTATTGTTGCTACCCATTCCAAACATCAAAATATGTCCCGTAAAATTCAACTGATTAGTGTGATTAAACCCCCTCCTACTTTAGTCAATCTTAATGTTGATGGAGCTTCTCGAGGCAATCCAGGTCCTAGTGGTAGATGTGGCATTATTCGTAATAACTTGGGAGATATTATTTATGATTTTTACTCTTTCTTTGGAGTTTCTTCTAACACTATTGCCGAGGCTAAAGCCTTGCATCAAGGTGTTTGTTGGTTAAGAGATGCTAGTCTTCGAGGGGCTGTCATTGAGATGGACTTTAAGGGTCTTGTTGATAGTATTAATTTGGGTCACAAGATTCCTTGGACTTGTTGGTCTATTATTCGACAGGTTTTGGATATTCACAAGGACATGGGCTTTAGTTTTATTCACTGCTTCAGACAAGCTAATAGCGTTGCGGACCTTCTCGCCAATTTGGGCTGCGATGCGATGACTTCCTCTCATTATGCTGCCCTTTGTGATCTCCCTCCTCGTATTCGTGGCTCTATTATTTTGGATGAAGCTGATACTCCTTTTATTAGACATGTCAAGTAGCCTTTGTGTTATTTTTTTTAATTCCTTTTGGCTTTGTATTTTCTTTTTGAGGTAAGACTCATTTGTCCCTCCTTTATCGGGTACGTCTGGCTATCCCCCTTAAGTTTGTACCTTTCCTTATTTTAATAAATCGGTAGGTGCCATCTGTCCCCCAAAAAAATAAATGATAATAATCGATACACAAACATATGAGATGTTGATGTATCGAGTTGATGATCAATGAAATACTAAATCTTTGTAGAAGATGATGAGACCCTCAAATTGTTGCAGAAGAGGCTGGTAGCCTGTTACCCAGACATAGATCGAACATCGTCCACAAAATAATATTTTAACCAAATCATTATTTGACTTTAGTAATCAAAGCAGATTAGCAAACTTTTTTTTAACACTAACTTTGAGTGACTTGGTAGGCGGTAGCCTAACTCGGAAAATAACAACAAATCTCAACCGAGCAATCAGAACCAAAATAAAAATAAAAAACAACATTGCATAATTGAGATCTAACAAAGTGTAATTCATTCTTAATTAACAAAGTGTAATTCATGCATAATTGATTCTAGTGTTTGTCAAAATCTCGCAAGGGACCGAAAGGCCATAGATATTTATAAGCACAATTTGACTCCCTTTGAGTTTGTGTTGTAACCACACACATACTGCAGTACGCAACATACTAGATAGAGCCAGAAAACGGGGCTCAAAGCATATGATAGCGCTATGAAAATTCCGTGACTTGCACAGAAGTAGGTTGGAAGACGAAACCCATCCTCGAGCCACCTAACTTTTCAAAAAATTGCAATGCGGCCACCAAAATTTTAAATTTTTTATTCTTACCACTGTATATTAGTTAGATTGCAAGTGAACCTATTTTTTGGACGTTAGTTCCGTCATTAAATAAGAGCAGATCTCTATTTTGCTCCTTTAAATTAACAATTATTCCTTTTCTGTAATATTAGAAACCTAAAGGGGTCCAAGTTACCCCAATTTTACTTTCCATAAAACAAAAAAAAATCTCAAATAAAAATTGGTGCACCCGTACCTACCAAAAGAGGGAAGAAGTAGCCTAGAACAAACTTAGAAAATGCAAAAGGTGGGTTCCCAATCAACAAACGCACTGGTATTCGAAGGAAACCTCCTCCCAGTAGCCACAACTACTAAATTCTTCTTAAATATCTCACACCAAATACATAAACACACACACACACACACACACACACACACACACATATATATATATATATATATATATATATATATATATATATATATATATATATAAGATCAATCAAAATTCAATAGAGTCGGTCTTATCGTCGATGAGACCCTCGGCGATCCGAGCACGGTGAAGATTCTGTGACACAGCCGGTCTAACAACCTTCTGTGCCACCGGGTTCGAGTTCACCACCTTCAACGTTAAAGTATGGCCACTCGTCTTAGGCTTCAAGCACTCGACCTTTGTAACACACATGCTTCCTTTTCTCCTTGGTAGTCGACGTTGTCGCCATTTCTTTCAGTGTCAGAAAAACCCTAAAATGTTAGTAGATGAGGGTTGTTGCGACTACTTTTTTTGCTAGAGAAAGACTAGAAAAAAGAGCAAAAGATGGAGGGAGAAGAACTTTTGGGTTGAAATTGATGGAAATTTCAATTTTTTGATGGGGGAAATTTTCATCCCAAATTTCAATTTTAGGCACTGCTCGAAGGTCTTTACTTTAGACAAATACTCTACGATGAAGTTGTAGCGCACGAAGATAGCGGAACCCAACCAAATCAAACCAGCCAATCCCTTTGATTTAAAAAATTAAAAAAATCATTTGGTTCGTTTCATTGGAACCCATTAGAAAGTATCTTGAATTCGACGGTGGGTGTTGTTCGAGGAGGGTAGTGGAGCTTGTTGGGGATGATGACTGTGGTGGAGATGGCGACGAAGATGGAGTTGAAAATTATTTTGATGTTCAATTTAGAAGCTAACGTTGGGAGCCAATCTTGGGCGAAATCAAAGAGGACGAAATGATGTTGATGGATGAGTGCAACTTGGAGACGGAGATGAAGCCGGAGAAGATTGAAGGAGGCCGACGATTGGGTTGTTTTACTAGATCTAGCTGGAAGCGGAGAAGGAGGAGAGGGGTGATGATGAAGTTGCCACTTGTTGTGCGAGGAGAGAGGGTTGGGCAGCGATATAGTAAGAGCCGACTAAAGTACTGATGGGGATGGAAGATGGCGGAAAGCATAGATGGAGCAGGCGGAGCTTTGTCCGACAATGGAGAAGGTGAATGGCGTTGGAGAGGGATGAATAGGCCTAAAATAATACTGGAATAGACGATGAAGATGGGTGGGGGAGGGGGAGGGGGCGGTAGCCTGTAGGAAATCAAGTTATGTTTAATTTTCTTTTTAATTATAATTTGACCCCTTTAAATTTCACAAAAAAAAATATATTTAGAAGGGTAAAATAGATATTTAATATAACTTAACGATTAAACCTAACGTCTATTCAAAAAATGAGTTAATTTGCAACCTAACTAATGTATAGTGTCAAAAATGAAAATTTTAAACTTTCGATAGCCGCATTGCAAAATTTTAAAATTTTTTGAGAACCTTGAGAAAAATCGGATTGAAGCCTTCACAAAATTGAAGATATGGAGACGTAATATGTGGATGAGGAAGAGCAGTATCATTTGTCCATAATCCTTGATGAAGATTCGTCCGTTGACATACAATCAAAAAAATGATCTAACAAGTTTTCAAGTATTCACCAACAATTTGCACATCCGTTCTCGCTTTTGAATCCGGAAAGTTTTTAGCTTGGCTTTCAAGTCGAAATCGAGAAACTATTTTGACTTGTAACTTGACCCAAATTGTGTGTTGTATTAAGCAAAAACCTTGTGTTGTATTAAGTAAACCCTTTAATCAATAGAATATATTTAGTTTTAAGAAGGCCGCATTAGGAGGTTGACTTGAAATTTTAAAAAATACATAGAAGGAGACAATTATTTTGGGGCCGAGTCTAAAGAAACTATTTTGGAAAGTCTATAAGTTGTCTTTAACCGAGATAAGATTATACAGACGGTCACACCAACCAACCAACCGTATATAAACACTTTGAGAATAGCGGGTTGATGATAATACAGTGAAGGAACTAATATTGCAATTAGCCCTATCCATTGTTAATATTCTTAAAAAAAATTTTACTGGTCCTTCAGTTCAGTAAGCAAGGAGCGTAGTTCAGTATGTAAAAGACAGTTCAGGGAGGAAATCAAAGAAGACAGTTTTTTACTGAACAAAAAATGCAAAACTACATAGAACAGTAAGGCCATGGAGATGATTCTTGAGATTGCCAGCAGGAAACATAATATAAATTTGTTACCCATCTAGTAAGGTAAGATAAAGGGAACAACAATTAATAAAAGAAACTTATCAACTGACTCTAAATCACAGTGACATTATCTGCAGAAGTATAGTTCCTACTTTTCTGGCCAATTTCCCTATTTTTGCTCTCTCTCTCTCTTTCTCTCTCTCATCTTGTTGTTGTTGTTGTTGTTGTTGGGGGGTGCAGGGGATATGGAGGGGGTTGGACCCCTATCTGCTAGGGATATTCACTGGGCAAGAAAAGTATTAGTCTCTCATCATCCCCTTCTCAATCTTCAATATATATACTCAGTTTTATTTCATTTTTTCTTATTGATGCAAAATAGCGTACAAAAATTAATCGTGTGAATGTATGGTTATAGTAGGATAGTGAATCATTTGTGATTCAGAAGATTTGTACTGGGAGAGGTGGAATCAAATAGAAAAGGTTTCAAGTGTTTGTAAAACTCCTTGGGCTTCTCAGCAAAGTAGACATGTCCTGAATCCCTGATCACCACTAACTCAGCGTTATCTCCCAGATGCCTGTACATATACACAAAGTGAATCCATTGCATTTGCATGTGTGTCTCGTGTTTGAAAGCATGGAATTCCATTCAGTTCTAAATTAAACAAAGTAGCTCCCAAACAGAGCTCCATAAAGTCCGTCATTGGACGTTATTAAAGATGGAGATGAACCCACCTTTTTAATCTATAACCCAATTCAACTGGAAAGATTTTATCTTGATCTCCCCACACTATCAAGGTCGGCTGCATAAGCGCATTACAAGGAACAAAGTAGTCGTTGGTCAATTATTCAGATGATTGTAGTACTGGTATCAAATAGGAGTATTAACTATTAAGCAGAAGAAGAAAGTGATCCAACCTGAGAAATTTTGGGAAGTTCTGAAAGTTTACGGCCTTTCGGGAGGGCCTTAATCAACTCTTTCTTCTCTTCTACATTGTCTCTGCACATTTCCTGCCAATTAAAACCAAAATCCTCAACAAAACCCACCTTTTGTAGTAAAACTCTTTACTCCTCCCGTCTCCCCCCCCCCCCAAAAAAAAAGTTTCGTTTTTATTTAAGAGTTAACCTAAGATGATGTTATATTGCTATCTACTCTCTCCGTTTTTAAATAATCTTATTTTTTGATTCGGTATATCGTTCAAAAAAAAATTAACTATATTATTAATATTGGTGTAATGTGTGATTTTTTTTTAATTTTCTTATGCATGTGGTCATAATTAAAGTAAGTTTAAAAAGTAAGAACAAAGTGATAAAAATATATTTTTTTAAAAGAAAGTTTTGAAAAGAGAACAATTGTTTTGTAATAGATAAATTTTAAGAATTTCTTAAGAATAAGTAAATATTCATAAAATTTTGGTCAATGTTTACTTAAATCGACAAAAAAAAGTTTAAAAATCAAAATAGACTCCCGCATGTATAGGGATCCAAGCGATGGCCTTCGCATCACAAGAAACTATGGATCAACAAGTTTCTAGAGATGAAAGTACAACCTCATCACCGTGGGTTACAATTTGCACAAAAGAAGGCAAAACTCAACGGAGCAATGAGAGGGTGGACTCTATCGTACGGACTAAAATTATGATTCATAACATAGTCTCAGGACTGACCTTGTGAAATTCAGGGCCCTAGCTGTTTGTGTCGGACGGGTCCTTCCGATTGTAGCATACTTTTTTTTTTCTTTCTATTTTTTGAAAAAATAAAGAAACAAACATATAAAATAATATAAATAAAACACTTCATTTTACAATCAAGGCATAACACATCTACATACTTGAAACAAGAAGAATATGAAAGGAATTTGATAAAATATGAAAACAAGAAGAAGAAATCTTATTAGCCACTACAGTAGAATTGGTGTGGCGGAGAATCATCGACCTTGTCGGTGCTATAGTTTCTAATAAAACCGGCCTTTCAATATCATAAAATAAGGGGAAAATAATAAAAATATAATATTAAATATAATAGTTTTAAATAAGACAATTATTTGTGTCCAATTTCAACGTTTCACTTTGAGTGACCGGATTGTGATGATTTAAAGGGTGGGATCATGTTTTAGGTGAAGTCATATTTAATAAATCACATATTTGCCATATACTTTTTTTTAACTTTTTTTTTGTTGGAAAAATTATGGTCGGTCTTTTTTTAAAAAGTTTCTAGTTCCAAAAATTCACCATTATTTTTTTCAACCGCAAAAGATTACTTTTCGAAATATTGTTCCAAAAATATCATTGTCTTCTTTAACAGCTCCGGTAATACACTTTGGATTCGAAAATCACGATTGTACACAACGAAACGAGGATAAATGAGTTTTTTAATTCATGAAATACGAAACTATAATAGATCTGTGTCGTGTTAAAGGATTTTTCAGTTGAGACGAAGGTGGAGAAAAAGGAAAAAAAAAAAAGAAGGCTTACGACGAAGAAAATTGAAGAAAAAGGTAAATGACGTAAACTGGTTCTTTATGTTTTTGTAGTGCGATTCATAAATTTTATTGTATTATTTTTACACCGCGGTTCAAAAGTTTAATTTTATAATTTATTTTTGTACCACGATTCATAAATTTCATTGCAATTTTTTTACACCGCGATTCAAAGTTTAATTTCATAATCTATTTTTTCACCGCAATTTATAAATTTCATTGCATTATTTTTACATTGCGGTTCAAAGTTTAATTTCCTAATCTATTTGTACATCACAACTCATAAATTTCATTGTATTAATTTTTGCACCGCGATTCAAAGTTTAATTTGCTAATCACTTTTTGTACCGCAATTCATAAAGTTTAATTGTACCGCGGTTAAAAAATAATGACATCCGTAACGCGCACACAATTCATTAAAGGTATCATAGTCATTTTGTCATCAAAAGTGACTTTTTTGGCTGAAAATAAACAAAAAGGGTATACTTAATACAACACCTATAAAATATTTAATATAACACTTTTTGTTGTAAAAATACTATATTACCCTTAACAAAAAAAAATTAGACATTGAGATTGGTTTGGGAGCAGTCCTAAACCCAAAAACAAAAAAAAAAAATGTTTTTTAGGTATTGAGATTGGTTTGGCAGCAGTCCCAAACCAAAAAAATTTTTTTTTTTTTTTTTTGGGCATTAGGACTGGTTTCGGAGCAATCCAAATTTTTTTTTTTTTTTTTTTTGGACTGGTTTGGCAGCAGTCCCAAATTTTTTTTTTGGGACTTTTGGACTGGTTTCAGAGTAGTCCCAAACAAAGAAAAAAAATACTTTTTTTTTTCATTTACTCATAAAATGGCAAAGGGCAATTTGGTTTACTTTTTTTAAAAAGTGCTATATTAAGTATTTTATAGGTGCTGTATTAAGTATCCCTGTAAAAAAAGTGTAATGTAGTGATTAAATACTTTAAAAAGCGGATCGACCTGTAATTTTTCCTTTTTTTTCCTCCTAAGGGGGGTGTAAAAAGATATCAAACCTGAAACCTTACACTTTGTATGTCATCTTTTTAAGGGCTATTTGCCAGATTTGCGAAATCAAAAAAATGCGTAATAAATAGAGAAAATGATACACCCTCTCTTTCATGTCATTAAAAAAAAATATATCAATAATTTTGTAAGTATTTTAGATTTATTTTTAAAATAATTATAATTATGACCAACACTAAAAATATTAATAAAACTTTTAAATTAGATTTTCAAAGATAAGGGTACTTATATAGAACACCAAAAAAAAAAAAAAACAACAAAAAAGACCAATAACATATTATTCCACCCATCTCAAAATGAGGTCATTTTTAATACTCCCTCCGTTTTGGGTAAAAAATCTCCGTTTGAAAGTTAAATTTTTTAAGAAAATGACATTTTTAGTAACTCATTAGTAATAAAATGACATTTTTATGCCTTAATTTTTTAAAATAGATTCTTTAAGTGAAACATTTTAAAATAAAATAGTTGACTCTTTGTCCAGAACTGATGAAATATATTCTTTTTGGTCCCAAAATGAAATTTATAACAAAGCTACTGAATTCACATTTGTCTAAGTATCATGTTCTAATATATACTTACAACATGATAAGGTAGATGGTAAGGATAATTACGTCAATGTTCCACTAAAATTTCTTAAATTAACTTTCTTAATTAAAAAAACAAAAAACAAAAAGTGACGATTATTTTAAAAGGAAGTGTAATACTCCCTCCATTTCATTTATATTGTTAACTTCCATTTCGAAATGTTTCAAAAAAATTATCAGGGATGATTACAATGAATATATATTAACAAATCTCCTATTACACCAACAAGATAAACCAACTAAAATAAGGAGTACTAATTACTACTCCATTAGTAGAACTCAGAAAGTCCATGTAGAAAAAGTTTAATAACTAAGGACTATATATATAAATGTTATTAGAGTTGGTCATAATAATAAAAATATTTAAGCATAGTCACTCTCTCTGTTTTGGACAAAAAGTCCTTTATTTCATTTCTGACAAAAAATCTACTATTTCATTTTTAGATGTTTCAATTAAAGAGTCTATTTTTAAAAATTAAGACATAAAAATATTATTTTATTACTAATGAACAAATATATATTTTTTGAAGTTTATCTTTCAAACTGAGACTCTTTGATCGGAACGGATGGAGTAATAAACATGGAAGGTAAAGTTAAAGAGTTTTGAAAATTGTAGAAAATTGAATTCGTATCGTACAACAATCTAAAATATAAATAGTGGATTCTTTATTTGGATCGAAATGAGTATTAATTACATTGAATAATATAAGTGGATTTAAAATATGAGGTATTATATTACGAGCTTAAGTTTGTAGTAAAATTACAAGCTTTACAGTAAGTGTCGTTACATCAAATCCATTTAAACGTATACACAGCTAGATCAAATACGTTATTTATTAAGTAATAACGTGAACATTCTCAATCATTACCAACTTAATTATCCAACGATTCTAACAATAAAACTCGTAATAATACCACAAGTTCTAACTGATAATATCATTTGCTTTTAATATTAGACAGTTCATTAATAAGTAGAACTCCAAAAAATGTATGTTTTGGTCCATGGACAATATATATGAAACGAAGGGAGTAATTAATTAATGACAAAAGCAAACATGCATCGCTAAGGCACATTTAATGACTTACTCTGTCGCATTTTCTGTTCCATTAAATGACAATACATATTTCTTATTACTACAGTGAGTTTTCTTTTTATAAGAAAACATGTAGGATTCAAATTCAATAAAACAATAAATATGATAAAGAGTGTGATATATAATTTAAAGCCTCCTAATTGCAATGACAAAAGCTAACATGCATCGTTGGGCACATTTATTGACTTATTTAAATAACCACCCTAATAGTAATGAAATTTGTGAATATTTAAATAACCACCCTAATAGTAATGAAATATGTGAATCTATCGTTATTCTGAAAAAATTACTGTATTATATATGGATTTTGTAGAAGTAAAAACTTATGTAAGACCATTTTACGAATCTTAATTGTAAAATAAACCCCCAAATAAAAATAAAATAAAATAAAGTTTGGTTTGAGCATGAACAACTCATTTACAAAAATCACCGGCAAACCATTGAAAAAGCGGGTTAAAAATGAGCAAGAAAGGTTGGTGGAATTGGTGAAATTTAAGCGGACTCAAAAGACCCAACCCAAACTCATAAAAAGTGATGCAGGTCATGCCGAAGAGGAAGGTGAAGTGGCTGAGCTTGAATTAATGAATATTTTCATTAATTGCTCCGTACCCTCCTTCTTACAAATCGTGGGCCAATGTCTTCATTTTTCCAAACTTTGAAATCCCCAAGAATTAGATTTTGTATTTTAGTTTTAAATTAATTTAAAACCTTGTTGAACTCATTTAAAGACAAAAATAACATATTTAAAGATAAAAGTGACACATTACATACATAATGACTTATACATTGATAGAATAAAAGTGAGACATTTAAAAGAAAAAGTGATACATTCAAAGTTTAAAAATTGGCGATTTTCATATGTAAAATTTGAAAGATGACGCTGCAATTTCAAAAATTGACGTATTGCGCCGTAATTTTTTAATCTTTAACCCATTTAATATGAATAACTAAATCAAGTCTGGATCTTTTATTCTAAAAGTGTATTATATTTTCTATTTTACCGTCGGATTTTTGCCACGTGTTAATCAGAATTTTTTACAAAATAAAACTTTGAGATTTTGTTTATTTACGATTGATACGTGGCAGGAATTTGACGATGGAATATGTGATACAATACAATTTTGGAATGACAAAAACTTGTGTAAGACGGTCTTTTGGATATTTTTTGTAAGACGAATCATCATTATCCGACCTATTGTATATTGATGAATTAAAATGTAAGAGAGTGAAACTCCGTCTTACTCCCTTTGTCATTATATATAAGCAAAAAATACCAAATTTTGGTGGACTTAAATATAAGCAAAAATCATCATATTAAACTCTACTCACAATTTCCAAAAAGTTTGGTATCAAAAATACTCCTTGTAAATTCTTTTGTTTTTCAAGATGTGTGCACATTCACTATACACAAAGAGCCACTAATTATAAAAAAAACTATAATAAATTAATGACAATGAGTTAATATTGCATTAATTATCATCAGTTTTGAGTGGGATATTTAAGAGTATTTTAGTAAATATATTTTTGTTTTATATAAAATCAAGACAATTTAACTAATTTAACTTAGTTACTTAATCTGTGTGAAATGGATTAGTTTTGTTTATATATAATCCGGAGGAGTACAAATTAAGATAGATACGGTGTTCCAGAACACCTACTCTTTTCGAAGATGGTTGGACGTTAACTTTTGCCAATTAATGATAGTAACTTTAATTCCGTTATCTACTGCATTCCGTGTTAATCAATTTGCTCAGATTAGAAACCTTACATCAATGAAGTCATTAAGCAAGCAAGTGGGCATCCTCATCGGTGGCTTCACAAAACCATACAGCATCAACTCCCTAATCTTGTCGACCGTCTGCGGCAGCAGAATCTCAAGCGCCGCCTTCAAATCCACCGGAAACAACCCCTCCTCCAAATCCTTCTCCTCCAAGCACACACCTGCACAACATATCACCACCTTCTCCACTGCCTCCTTGTACTGCACCGCCATTCTGTACGCGACAAACCCACCGTAACTCAGCCCCACAATCCTCATTCTCTTAACCGAGTTAGCCTCCATGACTCGCATTACGCACTCGGCCTGGAACGAGTCCGACCGGTCCGGCCGAGTCGAGTACGAGTCGCCGAAGAAAACCAGGTCCGGGACGTATATGTTGAAGTGTGAGGCAACCTGGCGGATGAGATCGCCCCACTGCCACTTTGCGTTGGCCCCGAGCCCGTGGAGGAGGAGTAAGTTGGGTCGGGTTTCGTTACGGGATTTGGGCACCCAACAGTGCATAACTGTGCCGTCACCGAGGTCCGTGATTGTGGATCGAAGACCCGACCCAGAAAAACTGAATCGAAGGCACCAGTCTCTTGATGCAGTGAAACTAAAACATTTCGACGACATGGCTGTGGGGTCGACAATAGAGCTTTGAGCAACTGTTGTTCAGTTATTGGTTGGGCAACTCTTTCAAGGGGATTCTGGAAACAAGTGTATGGATGAGAGAGAGAGGGAGGTACAGAAGCCAAAAAGGGTTTTGGTAAATGGAAGTAGATGGGACACATATACGGCCATCTTTGGCCATACGAATACAATTAGTAGTTTTTCTTTCTTTCTTTTTTTGGGATCATATTTTACATGATTAATCATGTAATAGGCGCACGGGGAATTCATAATTGATATCTAAATGGGGTGTATCTAGGATTCGAGTATTTTAGAGTAAGAATTTGTGATCACGCTTAAATTACATATGTAAAACATTGTTATTTCAAGTAAAAAAAAAAATCTCCACCATTTAGGTGAGCTGATTTAATAATGCAGAGTAACAGTGATCGTAAACTCATAGATCAACACTTTTATTACTCAGTTAAAGATAAAAAATAAAAATAAAAAAAAGAGTCCCCCGAGGCATAGCCGAGTGGTAAAAGGAGGGGGACATAAGATGCTGGAGACATGCAGCGTGGGTTCGATACTTGGTGGAAGCACTTTGCTTTGTTCGATACTTGGTGGAAGCACTTTGCTTTCTTCTGAGGTTGGACCTTGTATGTGTAGTAACAATGAGGGACCGGAACTACTACCCCAGGATTCAACCTGGTTAAAAAAAAAAAAAAGTTAAAGATAAAAAGAAGGGTTAACCCTTAACTTCTTTTTGTTGTTGTTGGTATTGGTATTACTCAATGAGCTACGATATTACGAGCTAGAGCTTGTGATATTACTACAAGCTTGAGTGTTAGTGCTGTTAGATCAAATCTATTAAAAAATTTACACCGTTAGATCAAATATGGTATTTTTTAAATAATGATGTAGACATTCCAAATCACCACCAACTTAATCATCCAACGGCTCTAATATTAAAGCTCGTATTAATATCACAAGCTTTAGCTCGTAATATCATTTGTCTTACTCAATACACAAGTAACACAACGCAGATGCACATCACTCATCAGTGAAGTGATCATAGATGTTTGTTTTTGCGGCCAATGATCCTTGTATTAATTTAGAGTCTGGATAGGGATCAACTTGTACAAATTGAAAGTTTAACTTATTAATTGAATATCTTTTTCACTTTAGTAATTTTTAATGTACTTGATGTGCTTGGCCTAAATTCGGTTACAAGTAAAGCACGAGAGATCATCACGTGTCAGTTATGAATTTGTCAGTAAAGGACCCACAGGCCTAGCGGGTAGAGCTAGCAATATACCAAAGAATCGTTTGTATCTCATCTACGTCTGATCGAGCACTGGCATTGTCTGTCCGACCAGGGGATTATGCCCGAGAGTCACACATCATCATCAGACTTATATCGCACAGCCGGGCAGAGCCACGCTCGGTCGGTCATGTACCGAGCAGGAAATTTCAGAGGCTTGCTCTCCAAGATAAGTCAATGGTTTCCTTATCCGAGCAGAACACTCGTCTTATTTGCTCTGTCATTCTTACGACCAGCCGCCTATCATGCCTACAATTTAGGAGTTTGCTCTTAAAGCTATTAGGCAACTATAGAAGTGAATCCCACAAGAACTTTATGTCATCGGAGGCCTATAAATATTCCTCCATAAACCCTAAACAAGGTATATATACTTTCTTGAGCCAAAAACATTTGTCAAAATGTCTTTTGACTCACACGATACTTACTCTTACGTCGGAGTCGTTTTGCGAGCCCAAGTCTTGCACTTCCATTAAGATGTTTTCGTGTTCTTAGACATGTTCAAGGAAGCAGATCAAACCATATAATCAAACTCAGATATCCTATTCATCAGTCGAATGACCCAAACTAGATTTTTACCAGATCAGTAGTAATTTTAATAAAGTAGAATTAAAAAATATCGTGTTTTCGGGATTTCATTGACTTAATGAGATTGTTATGGAAGAAAACTTGCCATGAAGCCGATGATTTTTTTTCTTTCATACCAGTATAGAGACAAAAAAAAAAAAAACCTCTATAGTAATTGTATTTATTTGAAGAGGAAAATTTTAATTTTGGGACAAAATGTTATAAACGCACAAAAGGAAAATATGAATACACAATTACAGAATAAATAAGTAAAAAAGGGGTAATACTTGGATCACTCTTATTTTGTATCAAATTATGAGTACTTTATGACGTGACACACTTTCATTGGTTAGAGTGGTGGAACCCACAAAATATCTAACCAATGAGAATATGTCATATCATAGAATACCTATATTTTGGTATAAAATAAAAGTGACCCTAGCATTGCCTGTAAAGAAAACAAATAAAATTGTTACTATTGTACCAAACTTTGCGAATGCTGTTGATGTGTACTACTAAAGTCTATTGATGGAATGGTGATCCGAGGCATGTGTTAGACACTATTTTTTGAAAACAAATTCGTTATTTTTTTATATGTAATCCGAGACCTGTGTTGGACATAATTTTCTTAAAACAGATTCGTCAATTTTTCGTAAGTGCTTGGAAGTTTCTATGGATGTTTGTCCCTCACGATAAACGGATGATCCGAAGCTTGTGTTGGACACAATTTTTTAAAAACATATTATTCTCTTCCTCGTAAGTGATCCGAGACGAGAGATATCTTGCACTGAGGAATTGTATCCAACACACTATTTTCTTATTGTAAATGATCCGAGATATCTTGCACCGAGGAATTGTGTCCAACACAATTTTCTTAAAATTACGGACGTCTCTCAGGATAAATAGGGACACTGGAGATATCTAGCACTGAGGCTTACTTATGCTTGAACTCTATCACCAATGTGAACTATGATTTGTAGCCTCCAGCCGGGGGCGCGCGAGAGATAGTCTCTATTTTACACAAGCTCACCTTTTACATATAAGACACTTGTATTTAAACCATTCAAGTTTTTTTTTCCCAATGTCGGACAAACTAACTTCCAACATCAAGCTTTAATGGACAAAAAAAATATATGATTTCGATATTTTCAGGGAATAGAATACATTTCCAAAATTATCTCTATCATTATATAAATGTCTCACAAAGAAATTTGTACCTCAAGTTAGTGCAATTTCCTTCACATTACTCAAATTTTCCAACACAAAATTATGGAATATTTCTTTTTGAAATAGTAATAACTTATGATTATATGAGATCCAATAAAAACTTATGGATCATGTCATTGGACTTTTCAGAATACTAGTAAGGTTCACGTGCGTTGCATGTGGTGAACGCACGTGATGTTAATGGTTTGTTAAAATGATTTGCTACTCTCTTCACTTTTCTGTTTTCTTTTATTTATTAGATTTTTTTCTTCGTATTTTAATCTTTATAGTTTTTGAAACTTATAAATTGTGTTGTTGTGTGATTTTTCGATACTTTGTTTTTGAGTCATTTATAATGTATGCTTTTAGTTATTGTATAGAAACTTATCCTACTCATTAGCATTTTTTTTTGTTATTTTTAAATCTTTTTTATTTAATACGAAACATGAATTCATTCACTTTTATCGGTATTTAAATTGGAAACAATTCAAACTTACTATTTTAGATAAACACATTAATTGTTATTGAAGACTTTGCTTATGTCGTTTCTGGAATGTATGACTTTCTTTAGAAAATAATAAATTGTGTTATATAAATTAAACTCACAACCCCAAAGTATATACTTGCACTCTAAAATAAAAAGTTCCTCAAAAGTATCTATAAAGTCTCACTTTCACATAGTATTTCACGTGTAAAGTATTTTGGTCATTTTTTGGCAATGCTTTCTCTGCTTTTATTATCCAAAGAAAAACTTTATTTTTTTTTCTCTGATAACGCGTTCTCTGCTTCTTTTCCAACAATGACCTCTTATTTAAATTTTAAATGAGATAAAAGTCAAGAGTGTATAAATGTTTTATTCAATTTTTTATATAGAAAAGTAAATTAAAAATAGTGCAGAATCATATCAGAGATTAGACAGATCGAACTTAAGATTAGATAATCGCACTCAAGTGTTAAGACCGACATGAGTAAGAACCCACAAAAAAATTAAACCCGACACAACCGCTAATATTAAATGACCAAACCACAATTCATTTATCTATTTCTCTCTTATACAACACAATGCATAAACATACACCATGAATTTCAAAACTCATATTTGAACGCATCACATATGTATACGACAATAATGAGGCACACATTAGTTCAATCCGTCTTCATCGTCCATAGCTCAAACGCCAATAAATTTCTCTTTAGCACTATTAATACAATTTATGGTTTGATTAGAGTAAATTCTCGATCTTAAACATTATTCGTTACCATTTTTGTTACCACGATTACCATACGTGACATCCCAATTACCAAATTTGATATGAAATATGAAAATGCTACAAAATTACATTGAGGGTCAAAGTGGATTTGGAGGATACCTTAGGGGGCAATGTGTATTTTGAACTGATTTTGATGAGACAAAATATGGTAAGCTTCCAAAATTACACACTAAATCTCACATAAGGATTGTGCCATAATGACATATAACGTTACACTTTTCTTTCTAATTTTCCACCTTACCCGTGGTGGATGTTTCTATTCACGTTAAATAGACCACATGATGAGCAAAAATGTCATTTCTCATATCTGGTTAAGGGGTAAATATATTAAAAGTAAAAACTCTAATCTCAAACCCTCTACTTCCCTCTTCTCCCGGTGCAATTTCCCATCTCTTGCTCCACCATAATAGTTGTCATCTCTAGCACAAACTCTTCCCACTTCGGTCATGCCTATCATATCTTTGGCGCTGTCCTCCTTCGATTCTAGCCAAACTCCATGTCTGATCTTCTTATTCTTTCCCCTGCAAAAGTCGCACCTAAAGTAGAAATCAGAGGCTATAGACTATACTTACTAAAAATCCTTGTAAAAATATGTGATTAATAGAAAACTCATAACCCTTATCGATGAATTTATCAGAAAGAGAGACAGACTTGAATGAAGAGAAATGGTAAGAAAAATGATATCCTTACAACTAATTATTATACTACTTTCCTTACAACTAAACTTTGAAGAAACGCAAAATTGTTTTAGAAAAAAAACATTTTTGCCCTTGAAGAATTAGTTGTAAGGAGTTATAAATTAGTTATAAGGCTAGCAATCGTTATGAACTGTGTCATATTTAAATTTAGAATATATTTAATTTATTTTGTTATCCTTCACTTTCTTCCATCAACCTCATCATTCATAGACCCACCACCATTACTACCTCAAAAAACACCATTAACCCTGATCACGCCAAAAATGTGGTAACCTTGTCGTGTCGTGTCCGGGGTGCCGAAAGTAACGTCATGCCGGGGTTGCCGGAGTCGTGGTTCGACAGTGGTCGTTGCGGTAGGATATCTGGCTTGTAATGTCTGCAAAATGAAGCATCGTGAGTGGGTGGGGGTGTCCCCCATAACCCTCCGATGTGATAATCAGTATATGTTGTGTGTATCATATATAATAAATAAAATGGAGTGTGTATGTATGTGTATAAACCGGCAGTAGGGAGAGATGAAGGAGAGTTCTTGTTCTCTTCCTGGAGGGAAATAGTCATTAACCTCTTAGATAGGAAGTTTCCTACTATTTATATTAATGGTCTTTCCATATTGGGCTTTAGTATGTGATCGGGTTTGGCCCTTTGGATATGGGTCCTGGCCTCTTTCCCGGTACCAAGCTTGACCCAATCTTCTAAGTATAATTTCGAGTTCACTTTGGGCTACCTATTCGGGCCTAATATTTTTTGTGCACT